>JACWRQ010000107.1:0-97685 GCA_014849955.1 Cryphonectria carpinicola | reverse complement strand
CAACAACAACAACAACAACAACAACAACAACAACAACAACAACAACAACAACAACAACAACAACAACAAGTCCTTCCGCACCTTCCACCTGGCCTTCCACCACTTCCCGGACCCCTTAGCCCGCGCCATCCTGCGCGACACCCTCCAGACCTCCTCCGGCCTCGCCATCTTTGAGCTCCAGGACCGCTCCCTCCGCTCCTTCCTGTCCGTCGTCCTCCTGGGCCTCGGCGTCCTGGTCTTCGCCCCCGTCTTCGCCTGGCGCTGGCGGAGCCCCGGCACCCTGTTCTGGAGCTGGGTCGTGCCCGTGCTCCCCTTCGTCCTGGTCTGGGACGGGTGGATGTCTTCGGTGCGGACGCGCACGCTGGACGAGGTGCAGGAGCTGATGCGGTCGTCCTGTGGGGCAGGCGGCGGGGGGGCCGAGGACCGGGGGGGGCTGGGGGCGTGGCGGGTGAGGAGCGGGAGGATCACCCATCTGCCGCCGTGGGCGGATGTGAACTGGATTATTGCTACCAAGGAGGAAGGGGAGGGGGAGGAAGTGTAGATAAATGGTTTGCATTATTATTATTATTATTATCATCATCATGGGTCACTTTGCTTGCAAGTAATAGATTTCAATAGTCCTAAAGAAGAAGAAAAGATGTAATTATGGTAAAAGAGAAAGAAAAAATGTCGTAAGTGAACAACAGATAAAAGATACCCGAGGGAACGACACGCATGTTATTTATGGTGTTAATATTGAAAAGCTTTTGTCATTCTCAAGTCTGCTTGCACGGTATTGAGGATACGTGAAGTAATCCCGTCCGATATTGCCATTGCTATCCTCCTATCCGCCTCCTCCTCCTCCTCCTCCTCCTCCTCCTCCTCTCTACTGACCAAATCAGGTTTCCTATTCCATGGCGCATCCTTTTTTTTTTTTATGAAAACAATTGATGGCGGTTCATTTGCCTCGGAGCGCGGAGCGCGTGTGCTCGTTGCCAGGCTCGCGAGTGTGTGGTAGTAAGTACAACACACACACACCCTCTCTCTTTTCCAATTTTGCATTCCCTCCCTCCGGGCGGCGCGGGGGAAGGGATTTGTGGTATCATCATATGACCTATCGCGCGGAGCGCGTATGCTCGTTGCGGGCCTGTTGATAGGAATTGTCCTTTTTTGCCTTCTAGCCAGAAGCCAGCCAAATGCCCAATGTGCTTTGTTGTGATGCTCATGTTCGTCATGTCATTTTGCCTTGCTTGAAAAAAAAGAAAAGAGAAAAGAAGAAAGAGGTAGAGAGAACCAGAAAAGTAATATAAAAAAAAAAAGTATTAAAAATAGACCCGAGTTCTTTTGAGAAGAAGGATGCAGGTGTCTCTCAAAAGGGGATGATGGCTTAGACCTTTTGTCGTCTAGACGACGGGGCCAGCCTTGATGACCTCCTCGGTCGCCTCAGACTCGAACTTCTTGAAGTTCTCGACAAACAGCTTGCCCAGCTTGGTGACCTCGTCCTTGAAGCTGTCGGCGCCGGCAGTCCAGGCCTTGGCCGGGTTGAGCAGCTCGGAGGGGACACCGGGGCAGCTCTTGGGGACCTGCAGGTTGAAGACGTCGTAGTTTTCGTACTCGACCTTGGCGAGCTCGCCCGAGTGCACGGCGTCCAGGATGGCACGCGTGTACTTGAGGGGGCAGCGCTTACCGCCCTGGGAGGCACCGGCACCAACCCAGCCGGTGTTGAGCAGCCAGGCGTTGGTCTGGTGGTGCTCGATCTTGTCCGCCAGCATCTTGGCGTAGCGCATGGGGTGCAGGGCCAGGAAGGGCTGGGCGAAGCAGGACGAGAAGGTGGCCTGGGGCTCCAGGACGCCGTCCTCGGTGCCGGCCATCTTGGAGGTGTAGCCAGAGATGAAGTGGAACATGATCTGGTCGCGGCTCAGCTTGGAGATGGGCGGCAGGACGCCGCGGGCGTCGCAGGTGAGCAGGATGATGTTGCTCGGGTGGCTGGGCGACAGGCACGGGATCTTGGCGTTCTCAATGTACTCGATGGGGTAGGCGCACCGCGTGTTCTCGGTCAGGGTGGCGTCGTCGTAGTCGACGACACGGGTGTCGGGGTCGAAGACGACGTTCTCCAGGATGGAGCCGTACTTGATGGCGTTGAATATGTCAGGCTCCTTCTCGCCCGACAGGCCGATGCACTTGGCGTAGCAGCCTCCCTCGATGTTGAAGACGCCGTCGTCGCTCCAGCAGTGCTCATCGTCGCCGATCAGCTTCCGGCGGGGGTCGGCGGACAGGGTGGTCTTGCCCGTGCCCGAGAGGCCGAAGAAGAGGGTGACGTCGCCCTTCTCGCCCTCGTTGGCGGAGGAGTGCAGGGTGAGCACGTTGTGCTTGACAGGCATCTCGTAGAAGAGGACGGTGAAGACGCCCTTCTTCATCTCGCCGGCATACTCGGTGCCGAGGATGACCATCTCCTTTTCGGCAAAGTTGACAGCGACGGACGTGCCAGAGGTCATACCCTCGGTGAACTTGTTGGCGGGGAAAGAACCAGCATTGTAGATGGTGTAGTCGGGCTGGAAGCCCTCCAGCTCCTCGCGAGGAGGGCGGATGAGCATGTTGCGCATAAAGAGAGCATGGTAGGCGCGGGCGCAGACGACACGCACGCGAATGCGGTACTTCTCGTCCCAGCCGGCGTAACCGTCGATCACGTAGATGCGGCTTCTCGTGTTGAGGTAGTCGACAGCACGCTCGCGGTTAATCTTCCAGACCTGTATAATTGATGAACAAGCAATCACATGTCAGCCAAGCCCAAAGTTGTTGTCGGGTGGGAACGGAAAGATGCAGGATGATAAGATAAGACGGGGCATGCAGCAGCAGCAGCGGCAGTGGGGCAACATTCAAGGCTGGGGCTAGGGGAGGGGCTAAGGGCGGGCCTGGGCCTGGTGGGGTACAAAATGACCTCAGCGACAGGGGGGGGTTGGCTTTCAGGTGCATCCTGCACTAAGAGTGCACCCGTAGCAGCAAAACCATCCAGGACCAAGCAGACCAGTCAAAACCTGACTCTTGACAAACCACGAGGACCGCATTGGGCGCGATGACCCGGGTGCAGAGTTGATGGAGGAGGGTTCTCCAATGCTATGACGTCTGAAGTGGGTTTTGCCGGTGTGTTTTGGAGGGGAAATCAATCAATCAACTCGGCAATTCGAGTCGGTAATACACACACACACACACTTGCCCAGCACCGCTGCTGCGGCTGATAACCACTGGGCAGAGAGGGGGGGGGGGTCACACCAGAGGCACTACCACGGTTCATGTGTATGCATGTGCCCTGTGGGACCGCGGGAATGTGACAGGAGATGATGGATAGGGTAGATCCAAAGAGCGAAAGCAAGTCGGACTGCGAAGGAGGAAAGTAATTATTGCTCACCTCAGGGCTCATGGGCTTGTTGACGGGTCCCCACCTGTAGTAAAAGAGATGTTAGTCTTCGAAGAAGAGGGAGGAAAAAAAAAAAAAGGGATCGTCCTGATGGCACAGGAAGGAGGTATGAAGTTTGGGTCACATTGTGAACATACCAGATATCATCTTCTGATGAAGGCTCCTTGACAATCCGCTTGTCCTGTGGAGAACGGCCAGTCTTCTTGCCGGAGTAGGCGCTCAGGGCACCACTGGAGGTGATGGCGGAACCTTGTTCGTAGACGAGGGCATCTTCGTAGAGGGTGGCCACTGATGGGTTGGGGATCTGGAGTGATGGGGGGGTGCCACCGTCAGCATTTTCCTGTCACTTCTTCTCTTCTCCCTTTCCCTTGCCGTGCCTGGTTTGTATATACGTACAATGGCCACACGGTTGTAGTCGATGTGAGCCTCGGTGTACAGGAGCTCCTCTGTCCCACGCTTGTCAGCCGTCCGTGTCCTAATCATCCTCTCCACCCCTAACTGCGCACATGGGGCAACAATCACGGAGAGGGAGGAAGGAGGGGGGGGGGGCGGTGCATCATCATGTGTGGTGCATACCAAGCTCAGTATGTTCTGGAGGGTGAGGTCTGTGTAGTAAAAAGAAAAGCAAGGTCAGCCAGCTGCTCTGCTCTGTTTCTCTGGTATCCAGCAGGAATCGTCCCGTTTGACAACGTGTGGGTGACGATGACGAGCTGTTGGGCAGAAAAAAAAAAGAGAGGATATAGAAGAATACGTACATGACACCTCCCGGGTGAAGACCGGTCTTGTTGACTGTATTCTGCTGCATCATGGTCTTTCTCAGGTCTTGAACTTTGCCGGAAGCGAGTCTCTGGGCTTGGGGGCCTTGGACCTTGGGATCGTTGTAAGGAGTAGATGGGCGATGCATCATGAGCAAGAAAGAGGCCTGATGGAAAAGACAGAAGAGGGGAGGAGGGGGGGATTTGTGTCGTTCTTGTAGTAGGTCGAAAGGGCCGCGAAGAGTCGGATCAGAGATGACCGGAAGGGTAGGTAGACTAAGAGCCGTTGGTCGTACACAGGGAAGAAGAGGACAAGGCTTGATGCTTGTGAAAGGGAGAAAAGAGAACCCACTTTGTGGATGCCTATAGCTCAGAAGGGGGTAGGACTGGGACGGGAGGACGAGGTGGGGGGGGGAGAGCACACAAATATAAAATAGCGTCTGGGCCGAGGGTATAAATGAACGGGCTAGGTGGGGCGTCGAGGGCTGAAGAGGACGGAGGAGGGCAGCTCACTGGTTGAGGGTCGTCAACGAAGGAGAGAGGCACGAAAACCAGCCGGGACGGTCGCGATGTTGACCCCTGCAAGTCTCGGGAAGAGAACTGATGACGGCGTACATCGTCATGTCACATATGGTTTGATCCGCGCTGTAAATTATGTTCAATGGTTGGTAGTTTAGTAGTGGCCTTGACTAGCTAGTTGGTTGGGCACGAAGAGGAGGAGAGGAGGTGGTGGTGGTGGAGGCGGTGGGAGGGGCGGGGTCGAGAACGGGGAAAAGTAGTGCGTAGGCAGGGAATAACGTCCAAGTGACAGACAGTACAGTATATATATGTTTGTTGCACAGGTTGGTGATGATGATGATTGGAGATTGGCTGCAATAACCAACTGTACCCTCAGGTCTGTAGACAGTCTTGTTCTGGCAGTAGTCACACTCACTCGAGGTGGTGTCTCCCCAATGAAGGCTGTCACTTGTTGAGAAGGGAGGCAGGCAGGCAGGCAGGCAGGCAGGCTGCAAGTGGGACGTGCATGCGTGCATGCGTTGCATGCGTGCTGCAAGGCTGAGCACAGTGCATGGTGAATAAGTCGGGCCCAGTCGGAGCGTAGAGGAACTTGCTGACCATTTCATGTCCAACTGCTGTTTACTATAGTATTCAACCAACTTCCCCCAACCCCTGCTCCCCCCCCCTCTCTTCTTGCCCCCCTGATCTCAGATCAACCCCCCCCCCCTTCTTCTCTCTCTCTTCCGGTTATGGCCGGCAGCCGCTCAGCCGTTCGTTCTTTTTCCCCAGAGTTGGTGTTTATCCAATAGTAACTTTTTTGTTACTGGTTTATCCGGCTAAGTCTTTCCCCGCCTCTCTTCACCAGATGCCAGATCCCAGATTTTCGACGGGAGCTTGTTTTTGCTAGAGGGGAATAACTCTCCCCCCCCCCCGTCCTCAACAGCCCCTCCTCCTCCGCAGCCTTCTCCTCCTCCTCAGCCTCCTCCTTTTTCTCTGGGGTGTACGTACCTGCTCTGCTTCCCTCGACGGCATCTCGACCACTTTTCGTGATTCTTTTTTGCTTCTTCTTCGACACGACACGCCATCATGCTGCAGTACATGGTATCCCAATTTTAGCAAACAATTACGTACCCCGTCGGAAGATCCAGAGCACCCCCCACGATAATGAACCGGAAGGAAGAGACGTGCTGCCCCTCACCAGCCCGCCCCCCTGTCGTGACTTCCCATTAGTTACACACACACACACAGCAGGTGCCCCCCCAGTGCCTTCCCCCCCCCCCAACTCCAACCAACCCCGCAATGACAGGGGGCGTATGACAATCGGGCCCCACCCCCGTTCCTCCCCACAGCCCTTTCTTCCTACAGTGAAAAAACTATAGTACAAGTAACCCTACCCTTGAATTTGTTCCGAGAAATTCTCGTTCAGCCCTTTTTACCCTCCCTTTCCACACTTACTCTACTTCCTCTCTCATATCGGTGGAATACGAAACACACGAGAGAGAGAGAGAGAGAGAGAGAGAGAGAGAGGACAAGGGTTAAGTTTTGCCCAGTTCATGTACCTGGCGTCGTCAGCCCCTGACACGAGGGACGAGAAGGGTGAGAACAGCCCGCTATGGCAGGGCCAGAGCGAGACACGGGGAGGAAGACGAGGGGAAAGAAAAGAAGAGCACGCGACCAATTCCTCCCTCCTCGTTTCTCTGCTGAGGAACGACGTTGTGTATTGGGGCTGATCACATGCTTCTTTGCCAAGCATGAACCAGAGAATCGGGACGCATGCGCCAAGGGTGCACTGCAGACGACAAACTGAGGGCTGAGGAGGGGCTGAGGGCCTCTTGAGACAGGCGCCAAGAAAACATGGCACAAGAGAGACCAAAGTTTGTTTGTTTGTCCCTCTCACAGACAACTATGCACGTATACCAACCAGACTGTGTCGTATAGTAGCCAACCCGGAACATCCCCTATCTCTAGACTTCCTTCATCAAGTCTCAGCGGTCCCCCCACACCGACTCCATTGCCGTGTGTTGTGCAGGGGTGATAACCATTTCACATACTTCCGCTAGACCGCGGTATATCCTCTCTCTGTCTCTCTCTCTCTGTCTCTTCCCGGCCAGATACGAAGTTAGAACCAGGGCCCCGTCGACCCCTCGCCACCCACGGCAACTTGTACACCGGCCGGCGGGCCCCCCTCACCCGTCTCTGAGACAACCACACTACTTGTACATAGTATGCAGTACCTAACTATGGTACAGCAACCTTGCCTCGCCTTGCCTCGCCTCTGCGTCCCGTATATCACCGATGGGGCAACAAGGTTCCCTCAGGGATCGGCACAAATAGGAAAGCCAACCAGGCAAAAGAAGAAAGGAAACAAGAAAAAAAACAGGTTCCGTTGCCCATGGTAAGAATCCGAGACACTGAGCCGAGCGGGCCAAATCTCGTTGGCTCGGTGCGTCGTTCGATCCACGAAAGAAGGGGGAGGAGGGGGGGGGGAAGGGAGGGAACATGTAACATCAGCAGCAGCAACAACATTAATTCTAAGTTCCGACCATGGTGATACAATCAAATAGATCCGGACACCAAATCTGGAAGACGATAGACAATACCATACAGCCCAAAGAGCGAGCTCGTGCCGGCATTTCTCACCCGGCGCAAACCCCCCCCACCCCCCCCCCGCCGGGCCCCCCCCTCCGCCTTCCAAGCCGCGGGGACACGATACCCCCCGTTCAAAGGTTAGGGGGGGGGGGGGGGGGGGTGAAGTCAACAATTTCCCGTTGATTATGATGATGAGGAACAAAAGGGAGCAGGATGCAGGGAGCAGCCTCGTTTTTTCTTCTTCTCATGCTACCCTGAATGGTGATTGTTCTGTTGTTTTTAAACCCATTTTTCACCTCCACCCTTATTGTATTTACATTGTCGCAATAAGGTGTCTCTCCTATACTCAAGATAGCCACCACCCTCTTCTCCTACCACGAGAAGCACTGGTCCAGCACGGGGACGGAGACATTAAAATTGTACTCATCATCCCACTTACCCGTGACATACGCGTCCAGCCCAAAGTCAAACACGCTCACGACCTCGACCCCGTCCGTGCAGGCCGCATCGCCCTTGTCCGTGACATTCGGCGCCGCCGACCCAGACCCGGCCCCGATGCTCTCCTCGGCGTCGAGCGAGATCTCGGTCGGGAAGCTGGACCGCGGCGCGATGCCCCCGCTGACCTGGTGCGTGCCGTTGAGCAGCGAGAAGGCCAGGTCGAAGCTGGACGCGACAAACGGCGTGGCGCTGACCCCGGCCGCCTCCGAGATGCTCACCCCCACGCTGAACGTCGGGTCCCACGACCCCGAGTAGCTCAGGTTGCCCGTGTAGTCGAGCGTGAAGGTGCCGTTCTCGATCTCAGACCCCAGCGTCAGCGTCACGTCCACCGCCGCGTCCGCCTCCACCGCCGCCCCGATCTCGAACCCGATCGTTGGGCCGAACGAGAGCAGGCCCGGGATCGCCACCGTGCTCGAGCCTGCCTCGAACGAGTACGCAAAGGTCTTGTTGTAGGGGATCCCGAAGTCCAGGCCCAGCACAAGCTCAGAGGTCGTGTTGGTCTCGAGGTACGCCTCCAGGGACTCTGTTGTTCGGGTGAAGGGGGAGGGAGGGAGCCAGTTTTTCTCTCGTCAGCTAACTTATGAACAGGAGAGAAAGGGGGCGGGGGGCGGCAGAGGAAGGAGAAGGACGAGTTGTTATACGCACCCAGCTCAGACTTGAGAACATTGTACACGAGCGTGCCGCCCACGGTGATGGAGAGGTTCAGGCTCCCAGAGACGTCAGCGGTGAAGAAGTCATCCGAGTACAGGGTCGTATCGTTCACCACCAGGCTTGTGTTGAAGTTCAATGGTGCCGGGCTGAAGGTGACGCTGCCGAGAGCCCTCTTGGCCTCGGTGGAGGCGAGCAGGAAGGGCAGGCCGTTGAAGTCGGTCCTGATGTAAGCTGTTGTTTCCCGCCAGAGTGCTTCGTCAGTATGTATTCCTCTATTTTGACTACTTTTTTTTTTTTTTTTTTTTTTTTTGGGGTGGGGCAACACAAACAAAAGTGGGCGCGTGGCGTGGGTGGGAGGTGGGGGGGGGGGGGGTGTGGAGGGGGGGGGGGGGGGGGAGGGAGAAAAAAAAAAAGGGGGGGGGGGGGAAGGGGGGGGGGGGGGGGGGGGAGTATGGAATATGAGAAAAAGGAAGAAAAAAAGGGAATCATTTTTCTCACAGGCCACAGAGCTAACGTCTGTCTTTTGCGTGCCGGCGACGAGCGTCAGGGCCGAGGCGTCCGTGGTGTAGCTGTCGGCGACGAAGAAGCCGCGCTCGAGCTCGGAGTCGCAGTCACCCATGTGGTTGGTGGTGAACAGCAGGGTAGGGAAGGCCGACCAGGCGCTGTACGCCGCGTCGAGGTTGTCGGCGCTGTCGAACACGATGCTCACCGAGTCCGCCGCGCACGCCACCGACACCACGCTCGTCAGCCCCTCCAGCAGCACGTTGGCGTGCGTCGTCGTCAGGCCCACGCTGACAAAGGACTCGTCCGTCCCGTAGGGGAGCGACGTGTTGTACTGCGGCGCGAAGCTGTCGGCGTCGTCCGAGGTCACCGTCACCGGCGCCAGGGTCACGTTGCCCGTGGTCGCAGGGTCAGAGTCCTGGCGGGCCACCAGCCGAGGGCTAGGGGCGGCGAGGGCTGACCCTGTCAGGGCCAGCATGGCGAGAGCAGCAACCATCGTGGGAAGGGAGATGAAAGAAGACACACACACACACACACACACACACACACACACACAGAGAGAGAGAGAGAGAGAGAGAGAGAGGGATAGACACGCCCAAAGGAGGGAATTAAAAAAAAAATGAAAAGACTGAAAAGACGCGGGCTTGCTCGACGAGGAGGGAGAGAAAGAGGACAACCACAATGACGACGACGACAACGATGAGGTCTAAGCTGGCGACCCGGGGCTATGGCATGAGTATTATTATATCATTATGGCTATAATCCACACACACACACACGCACACAAAAGCATGCCACGGCTCAAAATTATCATGAACGAGGCCGCGGATAGCGCAAGATTGGGTTATGATCACCGGAGTATAGGGGGTCCTCAGCTCTTGCACCTTCGAGACCCGCCCCGGCGCCGCGAGTCTATTAGGAAGGTGAACACACGTGCTCAGCGTCGGTGGCTCCATGATGTGGACGCGAGGATGGTCCAAGTTGCCGCCACTCCAAGGGCCTGCCTTTCCCAGCTTCCGGAATAAGTCTGCCCTCTGGGCGAGACTATATCCAACATTCCTCTCTTGCCCCTCCGGATTCCGAGGGAGGCCTGGGCCGCGGGGGAGGGGGGGTGTCTTCTAATGATCGAGGGGACTCCGTTCGTAACCCCGTCACGCGTTCTGAGAAGGACCTAGATTCCTTTCTGCTCTCTCATCATCAGCTCTTGACTACTTATCGAAGGAGAGAGGGAGAGAGAGAGAGAACATTGTATCGACTGCTTTAATGGGTTGGCACTGCCACCTACCTGAAATTAACCCTCTAATTAGGACAATACGGAACTTCTTTTCCCACATTCCCTATTCCTACATGCCCTGAGCCGTCCTTTTCAATACGAACTGGCTATTAATCACTCCATCATCATAAACAACAACAACAACATCATCATCAAACAAGAATCCAGACTCTTGTGTGCGTGTGTACCCCCGCGTTCTATTGAAATAAAATAAAAAGAAACTCAAAGTTCCAAGAGAAAAACTTGGCACGGGAAATGACGAGTCAAAATTCGGACCCCGAGCGAACAGGTCACGCGTGCCTTGCATCTAATAATTTATAGAATCTAAACAAGAAAACGGAAAATGCGGAACACATGCATGCATTTCCTTGAAAAAAAAAAAAAAAATAAGAAGGTGAACTTGCGAGAATCAAGAGCTGGAGGGAAAACAGAAAAAATAATAAAAATAATAATTAAAAAAAAAAAAAAAAAACCCAGGGTCCCCACATTCTGTAATTAATACAACCTGAAAATCTGGCCAGATGCGTCCAGAGCCTTTTGAGAACCAACAAGGTCAAAACATAGTTGACAATTTCCTCTGCCGGGCTAGACGAGCTCGGTTACAGCCGGGCGGGGAGAATGATAGGTTGCTGCAGAGTTGTTGTAATAGAAACTGGGTGTTTCGCCCGTCATTTATCACGATAGTCGCGTAGTCACGGATTGTTGGCCTCTGCAATGTACTCACTAAGGAAGCAAATTTGCAAAATATATACAGTAATTAAATCATTCTTCACAGACATAATTCCGTTACCCTAGCCTTCCCAGTCTCACATCCCAAATGCATCACTTCGTCCTCCATCACAGCTGGGCAGTGAAGTCAAGTGAGCACCACCAATATTACTTATGCACAGCAGCAGCAGCAACAACACAACCCATGGATATCACCTCTTGTCTACCTACCCAATATAACTCCACTCGATGGGCTCATCCTCTTCTCCATTCCCATCCTCTTCCTTCTTCTTCTCCTCCTCCTCCTCCTCCACCACCACCCACGTCCAAGTCTGATCACAAAACCCCCACCCTCCTTCTTTTCCTCCTCCTCCTCCTCCTCTCCTCCTCCCAAGCCCGGAATACCGACCACCACCGCCTTCCTCGACGGCCCACCACCGAACCCCACGGCGCCCGTGGTACAGCTCCAACGAGCCGCAGGGCCACTCGTGCTCACCGTGGTGGATGAGCCCACAGTGAGGACAGATCTGGACTGTTCCCATCTGAGGATCGTTTGAGAAATAACGAATAATAACACCCACACAAACAAACAATGTTCTCCCTTGTTGGAAGAAAGAGAGGAAAAATAAGAAGATAAAAGAACAGTTGTCGTGAAAACGTGTTTTGGTGATTTGTTGTTATCTGCTGGCTAGCATTTGATAGTACTGTGCCATTCCCATCCTCCAACCTGTAATCATCCCGTTTTCCCTTTTTTCTTCTTCTTCTTTTATTTTTTATTTTTTTATGCTTCTTCCTTTATCAGAAAGAGAAAAAAAGAGCCCCTTAACCTGCCGATAGTGACTCGCAGTGTTGCTGACCGCAATTTGTCACCGTGACTCGACGAAACCGTATTGCTCGTTGCGCCCGTTCAGAGCAAGCAGGTCAACCATCTTGTGATTCACAGTCATTTCCGACCATCACCCCAAGTGTCGAATCACTCGCGTCAAGTGAACAAACATTAGCCATGAATCACCGTGATTTTTCGAGACCACCCAGTGTAAGAGTGCAACGTTGCCGCCCACAACCACGGCCCCCCCCCCCAAATATCGACACCCACAGCTCAAGACACGCAAGTATGGTCAATTTAGACTCTGACTCACCCCCAGACATCCCAACCGAGGCTCCTGCAGGACTGCCAAACCTCAATACAACCGGAAATACATTTCCGCCCCCTCCCCGACCACCGTCCCATCACTCGCCACCACCCGCGTACACTCATACCCAACAAATTGGTCCTCCAGCAGCTCGTTCTTGTAGATATCGCTCCACTCATGCAGCACCATCCGTGAGAGGTCGTTGGGGATCAGGTCGTACACCTCCTGGGCCAGGAAGGGGTCGTCAATGTACGTGACGAGCAGCTGCTTCAGCGTCGTGTAGTGGGTCTCGTCGCCCCTGAGCACGATGCCAGAGGGGTGGACGGGGTTCGCGAGCTTGGCCTGCGTCGGAGTCTTGCTTTGTCTGCTCTTGGTGTACCTCTCTGGGATGGGCCAGCGGTCCCAGGACGGTTTCTGAGCGTCTTTCTCGGCGGTAGAGGTGGCGGAGGCAGCTTCGCTCGACTCGTCCTTGGGTATTCTCACGCCGAGGGTAGGCGTCGTCGTCGTCGTCGTCGCCGTGGCAGGAGAATTCTCGTGCTTCTTCTTGAGGAGAAGAACGAAGCTCAGCGGAGTCATGTCCACATTCTCAGGCTGTGAGAGCGCATAGACCAGGATCTCAGCCAGACGAACCATCCTCTCCCGGTACAGGGGAGGGTGCATGAGCGGCCCGGGGAATCCGGCGCCCTGGAGCATCAGTTTGAAGACCATGTAGCTCACCCATACCATGAGCACGCTGGCCTGCTTGGAGACCTGAGACAAGAGCCCGTTGTACGGGCTGGACCGCAAGGTGACGGTGCCCAGCAGGTTAACGCCATCATTCATCAGCCCGAGCAGGTCTGCATCGAGCCCGTTGTGCCCGCCCGTCCCGAAGAAGGCGGATAGTAGCAGGTTGAGCTCTTTGCTCCTGGAACCACCGATGGCATCCTTGAACTTTTCTTGGTCCTCCAGGCATGCAAAGACATATGGTACCTGTCCCTGGTACATCGCCAGGTGGAGGAATGATGGCGGCGTGTTGGTGTCTCCCGGAAACAATCGCTGCGAGTAGATATTCGCAAACCAGCTTCGAATGTACCCAGAGCCAGACTCCTCGGATCGCGTCGTCTCGAGGTCTTTTCGCAGTCCATCCATGAATGAATCCGGCAGCAAGAGCACGTACGGAGACCCGTCGATCTTTCTGCCTTCAATCTGCATCACGCCTCGGACCAGAGAGGCGTACTGCGTGTGCCGGTGGGAATCAGCTTTGGGGTCCTCCTGGGTCTTGGCAGCCAGGACGATTTCCGCCAGCCTGAGGCGGGAGAGCATATGAAGTGTGGTGAACCTCTTGACCTCCATATCGGGGGTCTCGGTCGTGCTGCCACTCTCGAGCAAGAACGGGCTTCCCCGTGGCGAGTTGAGAAACTCCAGCACAGTGCCGTGGAAGAAATGGATCCTGCGGCCAAAGAACTGGTCGCTTTCGTGGGGCTCCCGGTGGTCCCAGTGCAACATCAGCAGGCCTGTCGTCATGAACATGACTGCTTCTTCGACATAACTCTGCTTCTCGTGAATCTCGTCCTCGGTAAAGGGTGCGACTGGTGTTTCGGGAAAGTCCAAGTTCTGCAGGAGTGGCTGGAGCCATGCAAACCACAGGGCATTGGGCCGCTGGGGAAAAGGATTGTAGATGGCGAGAGAGAACATGACGGAGGCGACGAACCGCCAAGTCGCGTTCAGACGGTTGAGGAGATGCTCGTACAGGCCATGCAAGTCTGAAGGACAAGCATGGACCATCTTGATCAGCTGTCCTGAGGCCAGGGCATCTCGTAGCATGGCAGAAGTCACACCGCGTACCTTCCCCTCGGTAGTGAACTCCGGGGCCACGAAGCTCTGCAGGACTATGCGTGCCCAGAGGAAGTTGATGCGTGACTTGCGCACAAGCAGCGAGATGAGCTCCTCGCCCTTGGGACAGAGCTTCTCTGCCTCCACCATGGCGAGAACCTCGACGGTCGCCCACGCCCTGATGTCCTCTCTCAACATGGCGGTCAGGTGGATGCTGGCATGGGGCAAAGGGTTGCCAAGGAGCTCATTCAAGGTCCTCGTCGCGCTTGTGCAGATCTTGATACACTCGCTCGCGTTGGCCACGATCTGGAACGCATGGGCGAGATCCGGGATCCGAGCGTCGGCCGACTCGCCATACTCGTCCAGGCCGTCGACGAAGATGCACACACGAAACCCGTGCAGCTCCCCTCTGGTCAGCTGGGTCCACACGACGGCCAGGTGCTCATCGCTCACCGGCCAGGGCTCTCCGGTCGACGTCGTGTAGCGCTCCATGGTCTTGCCCTCCCTGGTTTTGAACGCGTCAGCCGACGGGGGGAAGTACACGTGCGTCAAGGCCGGGCACTGCCTCAGCAGCTCGACGAATACAGTACGACAGAAACCAATCTGGGTCTTCTGGTAGACATTGCCGGTGTTGGAGAAGTAGTAAGGGACAATGATGAGCTGCTCGTGCCCCGCCCACTTCTGCAGCTCGGCCGCTGTCTTTGGGTGGTGGGCAAGCAGCTTGACGAGCGTCGTCTTCCCAACGCCAGGCGCGCCAGAGACGTGTAGAAGACCGCCTTTCTCTCCAGAGAGCCAAGCCCGCAGGTCCCTTCGAGCCCTGTACCGGGCCGATCCCTGGTCTGTGACGAGGCCGTCTGCGTCGACGGGGGCCTCAAAGAGCCACTGGTACGTATTGTCGGCGGCGTCGACGAGCCAGTCCTCGGGGTCGTCCTGGAGGGGGTGGATCACGGCGAGCAGAACCTCGATCTCCCAGGGCGCGTCCCGCATCAAAGTCTCCAGTGTATCCAGGAAGTCGAGGATTTCCTGCGACTTGAGGAAGGCGCCCGACTTGAGGGGATTCTTGACGGCGGATTTGGTCGAGGAAGAAGAGCCTGCATCGGGCTTGGAACCCTGGCGTCGACGTTTCTGCCGTTTCTTGTTGGTGTTGTTGTTGGGACGCCCTTTCTGGTAACTCTTCTGCTGCTGGGTCGAGACGTCTGCAGAGGCGAACTGTGGCTGGTCGGCGGTGGAGAAGGAGAAGAAGGGGGGGGGGGGAGAACGAGATGATGACTGCTAAGAAATACGTGATTCATATTTCTCCATACAAAAGGAAGGGGCGCTCGCTACACTTACTGCCAAGCCGAGGCCAACCAGGCGTTGAAGTCATCAGCGAAAGCGATGACATCCTCTGCAAGGGATTTGCTCTCCGCCTTCTCCAGGAGGGAGGCTCTGTCCCACCCTGGCGTGCCAGGCTTCACCTCGTCGAACGGCTGCTTCAGGGCAGAGGCCAGCTGCACCGCCCTCTTCTCCATCTCGCCCAGCCTCTTGCTCACGTCGTGCGAAGGTGCTGGCCGGGCGCCCTTGCTCTTGACCTCCTCGAGGAACTGGCCCAGCTCATCGCTGGCCTCCTGTCGGGTGTAGCGCAGGTCCTTGGGCACCTCGCCGCCGACGAGCTTCTGGGAGACGGCAGCTGCGAGCTCGAGGAACTCGATGATGTCGATGGCCGTCGACAGGTCAGCGCGGCCGTCTTCGGTGGCCATCTTGAACGAAGATGACGGTGGATGGAACTACGAGAGGGTGTTGTTGTTGTTGTTGTTGTTGTTGTAGGAGAGGGAGTGTCAAGAAGGGTTACAAGATGAAAAGAGACAAGATTGGTTCTTGAAGGAGAGGACAAGGAGAAAGGTTCCTTGGAAAGGGGAAGGGAGGGAAAGGTTGTGCTTGTTTGTTTATTTCCAGACACGGGGGAGAAAGAGAGAGAGAGAGAGAGAAAGGGATCAGGCGGGGAAGGTATCGTTTCAATAACGAGAATGGCCTGGAGGGTAGGAGAAGCAAGCTGTTTGTGTTGGGGACCCGCTATGTTCTTCTGTCATCGCGATGAAAACCTCAATAGAAGGGCGACATCTCAAGTGTGCAGATCGCGGGGCAAGGGATTCTCGCCATCACGATCTTGTTCCATCACGACGAATGTTTTTCATGGAGCTCTGCACCTGAGCTTCGTGCTGCTCCCGGTGAAGGGTTTATGTACTCGGACTGAAGGCTATCCGGAAGTATGTCTGGGCTTTATTATCATCATGAATGAGAAGGATCACTATAGCAGTATTATGCAAGAGTAATGAAGTACTTAGATACAACAAGGACCAAGCACATGTCCAAGAGGTGTACAAAAGGGGAAAATACTTGTTGATGTCAATGACAACAAAGTAGAACCAACACAGACAGGGATTGAGAGCAAGTGCCAAAGAATGGATTCTGATGCCTTGTGAGCAGCAAGTAAGCTGATACAACTAGGTTATAGACACCTGCATGTATAGATGGGTTGTGACCTGAATGACAATAGCTGTGCTCTTTGTCTGCCACTCCTAAACAATTTTCATAGTATGACCCACACTCCTTTGAGGGCTGAATACTTGTTTGTATATTACTTATGTGCTGAAGATAAGCAAGGTTGTTTGACAAAGATACGAGAGTACTTCACAGATGTTTTTAGAGAGCACTTCAATAGAGGTTGCACATCATTGAAATTCATGCCGAGATCATAGTCCTCCATCTTTATCTATGCCGCTGTTCTATCCCAGGTACAGTCTATGGGGGTATTATTTACCAGATATCAGTTTCAATACTCATCGTTTCAATTGCATGCTCTCGTTGGGAACTCCTCCAATCCCCCTTCCTTCTTCATCCCCAACATGATGACATTGATTACCATTTACAAAGAACAACGAGAATCTCTCCATGGTTCAGCATTACATGGCCATCACAAGCGGCTTCCTCCTCTCCAATTGAAAAGTCGGATCACCAAAAAAGTGATAGTGACGCATGTTCCCCCTCAAGGAAAACGACCGTTTACCGCTTGTTATAGTTGAGGAAACGGCTCTGCATCACATCAAAAGTCAGCAAGGAAAGGGAAGAAAAAAAAGAAAAAAAAACCCCCCCCACACATG
This sequence comes from Cryphonectria carpinicola, assembly GCA_014849955.1. Taxonomy (NCBI): domain Eukaryota; kingdom Fungi; phylum Ascomycota; class Sordariomycetes; order Diaporthales; family Cryphonectriaceae; genus Cryphonectria; species Cryphonectria carpinicola. The sequence goes on along the minus strand of JACWRQ010000107.1, from coordinate 80,733 downwards.
ACTAGAGAGAGACAGCAGGGGAACTTACCGCCAGGACCAAAATACACAGATTACTCGCCACAAAGGCAATAAAGATACCCATATCCCGCCACCTTGTATCAAAGCTCATCCCCAGCGCGTCATAGTACTGGTCTCCGACCTTATAGGCACAGTACCCACAGTCACTCGTCGAGTTGTCCACGATGTACCCGATGCCGCCCGCGTTGAAATAGTCCTGCATGTACTCGCCACACGTCTGCCCCGGCGGGCTCGTGAAGGTGTTGAGCTCGCTCTCCTTGCAGCGCACAGGCAGGTCGTGAAGAGCGGTGGTGACCATGCCGCCGATGAGACGGGTAAAAGGGTCGAGCTGGTACATCCAGGCGTGCCAGAAGCGGGGCATCTGAGGGGCGGGGATGGTGACGCCGCAGAAGATGCTGAAGGTGATGGTGAGAAAGGGGTCGAACTGGGACGAGACGAACAAGGAGGGGGTCAGCGCCGCGAGGCACTGGCCCAGGGTGACGGAGAACAGCTCGGTGACGAGGATGATGAGGAACTGGTAGCCCGCGCGGCTCGACTCGGTCTGGAACCCGGGCATGTAGTACAGCGGCAGGAAGAAGCAGACGGCGCACAGGATGCTGTACGGCATCTCGGCCACCACCATGGAGCTGACAAAGGCGAAGGGCGAGTACATCTTGGACGACTGCTCGCGGAAGAAGATGGAGCGCCTGAAGTGGTACATGACCTCCACCTGCGAGAGGATGAGGGCCGGGAGCACGGTGACCTGGAACGTCACGAAGATCTTGTACTGCAGCGATGCGCGGCTGTCGTCGAGGTTGAGAAACGTCAGACCCGTGATGAGGGCGATGACCAGGTGGTTGAACAGACGCGTGAACAGGTAGTTGGGCGAGCGCCAGTAGGACAGGTTGGTCCGCCTGATGACGACCTTGAGCTGGTGCATGAGGGGAGAGGCGTACTCGCGCTGAAGCGAGCTGTCGCTCTTGCCGCCCTCCGACTTGCGCGCCTCCTTGAGCTGCGAGATGGTGTCCTTGACGTTGGCCAGCTCTGAGCTGTCCTCCCAGATGTCGGCCCAGTCACGGTTGCCGATACGAGGGCTGGAGCCCGCACCGATCGCCTCGAGCATGAACTCGGCAACGTTGTCGGTCTCGCCGGCCACAGCGCCATGGCGCTTCAGGTAGTCTCGCAGGACACAGGCGTCTTTCCCGATATCGCCAAAGTAGACGCAGCGGCCACCAGATTTCAGGAGCAGGAGACGGTCAAAGTTTTCGAAAAGTGCGGCGTTCTGCGTGGATTTTGATATTAGCATCACTCTGCGCCCTTGCCCCACGAAGAAGAAGAGGGAAAGGGGACGGGGAGGGGGAGGACAGAACATACCGGCTGGTGGATAGTGCACAGAATAGCCTGTCCGGCCCGGGCAAGCTTCTGCAAGAACCGAACAATGTTATACGCGCTCTGGCTGTCCAGACCACTTGTCGGCTCGTCCAGGAACAGCAGCAGCTGTGGCTTCGCGGCAAGCTCCACGCCGATGGTGACCTGTGGGGGTTTCAATGTTAGCATCGGATAGGAGGGAGGGGCAACGAAGAAAGAAGAAAGAAGAAAGAAGAAAAAAAAGACATAAGTGATTGACGTACTCTCTTGCGCTGCTCAACAGTGAGGCCGGCCTCAGGCGATCCGATGATGGCGTCCGCAATGCTCTCCATCTCAAGCAGTGCAATGACCTCCTCGACATAGGCATACTTCTCGGCCTGGGGCGTCTCGATAGGCTGGCGCAGGTCTGCCGAAAACCGGAGGGCCTCTCGAACGGTCTGCGACGGGTCGTGCATGTCAAGCTGCTCCGCATACGACGTGGACCGCTGGAACTCCTTGCCGGGCTTGACACCGTCGACCAGAATATCGCCGTGGATCACGCCAATGTTCTTGCGGCCGGCGAGCACATCGAGCAGCGTCGTTTTCCCAGCTCCAGAGGAGCCCATGAGAGCAGTCAGCTCGCCAGGCTTGACGTATCCGTAGACGCTGTTCAGGAGGCGCCGCGTACCACCGGGCACGGGCACGTCGTATCGCAGGTCTTCCCAGGTGAGCACGGATTTTGAGTTGATCTTCATCTCGTCGCCGCCAGCGTCACCTGCAGTGTTGTTCTTGTGGCGCTCGTCGCGGTTCTTGAGGAGGGCCTCGTTGAGGGCCTTGCGCTCCGCGTTGGGTTTCGAGTAGATGCGGGCTGAGTTGCCGGCCATCCCGAACTTGACGAGCTCGCCCAGGGCGACGTTGAGGCAGAGGAATGCTACGATCAGGGCCATGATGATGCCCCAGTTTCTCCACAGGTCCCCCGGGTTGTAGGAGTAGCCGTCCACGAGGTAGTCTGTGCCCGAGATCTGGGCCGTGCCCGTCTTGGAGCCGGAGAGCGTGCACACCTGGTGGCTGATATTGTCGTAGCCTGCACCCGCTGGGACGAGCTGGCTGTCCGTGCAGGTCATCTCGATGCGGCCGAATTCGTTCTCCATCATGGCGCTGAACGCGAGGGCCAGGGCGTTGATCCAGTAGATCCAGCGCAGCCACACCTTCTCGGATTGGTACTGGATGAGATAACCCGACGTGGTCACGAAGAACGTGATGATGACGACGGCGAACTTGATGGCATAGTCGAAGTCGGGACTGATACAACCGAGGATACGGAAGAACAGTGTCATGGCGATGTTGCCGGACAGTATCATGAGGTAGAAGGTGAAGAAGGCCCCAGCGCTCCTGTAGAGATTTGCCATAAAGTACACGATAATCGAGAAGATCATGATCTGGGACGCCGCAAAGGCCTGGTCGACGATGATCTGCGCGATCCATAGTGCCGAGGGACGGTGGAATGCATATGCCTTGTGCTTGTTCACGACGGCCCGACCTGTCATGACGCCTGCGAGTTCCGAGAAGGCCTGGAAGGCATTAAACAGAAGGGCGATGAACATGACACCGCCCTTGCTGAAGGCGCTTGAGGAGGTGTCGCCGAGGTTGAGGTACAGGGTGCCGAGGACAATAGCAATGATGATGCTGCGGATCCACCCGATGACGAGGGCCAGCCTGTCCTGCATCTTGAGCACAAACTGCCGCTTCATCAGGGCCCAGACCTGCTGGTGGAACCCCACAGCGTAGACAGAGCGCTTGGCGCCCGTCCGCTTGCTCTCCCTGACGGCAAGGCGGAAGTTCTCGTACTGCTCCGTCTCCTCCTTGAGATGTGCCTTGTAAGACGTCATCTCCTCCTCGAGGTCCTTGGCGATCGCAGAGGCCTCGAAGGCGGCGGCCAGGGACTCGGGGTCGTGGGGCGCATTCTCGGGGGAGTAGCCCTGGGCATATTCGCGCTCGAACTCATCCGTACATCCCGTGACATAATCGGGCGTGGTCTGACGCGGGCGAGGTGCAAAGCCGAGCCCTTCAAAGTAGGCCCTCGCCTTGTCTGTGGGGCCAAAGTAGACCTGCCTCCCGCCGTCGATGACCATGACCTTGTCGAACTCGCGGTAGATGTTCTCGGAGGCCTGGTAGAGGGAGACAAAGGTGGTCGTCCGGTACAGATCCGTCTGGATGCGGAGCGACTTGACAAAGTCCAGCGCGGTGGACGCATCCAGACCACGGGTGGAGTTATCCCAGGACAGGATGCAGGCGTTGGTGGTCAGCATCTCGGCGATAGAGACCCGCTTGCGCTCTCCGCCCGAGACACCTCGGACAAAGTGCCCACCGACCACGGTGTTGCGGGTGTGCTCGATGTTGAACATCTTGAGCAGCATCGTGATGACCTGCTTCTTGAACTCGGCCTTGGTGAGGCCTGCAGGCAGCTTCTTGGGCGTCTTGGTGTCCAGCGCGAACCCCAGGGTCTGCTCGACAGTGAGGGTCGCATGATGGAGATCGTCCTCGGCGTTGTAGACGGCCTCCCCCCGATACTGGTCAAACTCCTTGGCCGTGTAGGGCCCGTACAGCACGTCGCCCGTGACGCTGGTGTAGCCGTAGCGCTGGTTTGCGATTGTCTTGAGGAACGTGGTGCAGCCAGAACCAGGGCGGCCCAGCACCAGGACCATCTCGCCCGGCTGGCACACGCCGCGAATGCTCTCCAGCAGCGTAGCCTCGGTGCCCTTCTTGCCCAGGCCCAGCATCCCGATTATGGGCGTGACGACGTCGAAAAAGTCGATGAAGGCGTTGGGGAAGGTCTTGACGTAGTTCTCGAAGCCGCCTGCACCCTTGACGGTCAGGTCCTCCCAGATGACCCCGATATGTTTGGGGCGGATCCCAGCCTGCTGCTCGGCGTCCAGTCCCGTCCGCAGCGCACCCTCCAGGTCAAACTGGTCCTCCTCGTCTCCCTCCTCGCTCGAGACGTTGGTGCCAGACTCTGCCAGGGCCACATCCTCCTTCTTCCCCTGGTGGATATCCTTGTGGCTTCCCCTGCGCTGGGTGTCGTGGCTCGCCCTCGAGGCGGCCTTGGAGACGCCCGAGAATTTCCTGCTCAGCTGTTGGAAGTCATCTCGGGCCTGCTCCACGGAGACGCCTGACTTGGTGCGCGTCAGGCCCAGAGGGTTGTTCTGTCGGGCCTCTTCCAGCTCCTCCTCGGGACTGCGCGCGGTGCTGTCGCCGCTGGAGCTGGAGGTGGCCGTCACCGGGCGCAGCTGCTCGATCTCCCTGTCGTCGTGGCCAAACTGGTGCTCCTGGCCTGGGCTATCCAGCCCGGCCTTTTCGATATCCTTGTCCATTGCTGCGTCCTTCCTTTCTGATAGAAAACCCCCTTTCGTCAGAGACTCAGCGGGTTTGGTGTCGTTGTGAATTGGGGTTGGAGTGTGTGAAACGGTTGCCGGGAAGCGATGTGGGTGCGGCAGGGTGTGCGAGTCGGGCCGAGTCAGTTTGATGAATACGAGGAAAGACCGAAGTTGCTACTCGTGGAAGAAGAAAGAAAGAAAAAAACTGTTACTCAATTCCACTATGAGTGAAGAGGTACGGAGGGTAGAGTATGACAACAGAAGATGGAAAATGAATTACGATATCGTTCAGGAGAGAAAACGAAAAGAGAAAGAAAGAAACAAAGAGATTTATGGACGGGCTGGCAGAACAGAGAGGCTGAAGAGTGATGCAACCACCAACAAGGACAGTAGGGAAGCCCACGGTCACACACGCCCGATGTCAAGAGGTGATGAAACAGTCTTGAAGCCCCACTAAAGGCAGATCAAGAGGCCTTGGTCAGGAACCAAACAAAGAAATGAGGGTAGGCTATCTGGTTCTGTATGTTGAGGCAAGAAGAGGTGGACTAATTCCTCTTATAAGGAAAGCCTTAAAGGGGGGAAGGGGAAAGGGAAGGTAGAGGAGGAGGAGGAGGAGGAGGAGGAGGAGGAGGAGGAGGAGGAGGAGGAGAGCCGACAAATAATATGATTTTTTTTATAAAAAAAATTTTTTTAAAAAAAAAGGTGAGCAAGGGAAGTATAGCCAAACATGCAGTGCAAGGAAGTATACTTCTCTCGAAGTGTAAGTAACAATCAAAGGACCAAAAAGCCCAACCAACGATGAACGTACCGAATATCAACCGTATGCCGAGTGCGGTTTAGCATCCGCTGCGGTCCGGGACCCGGCATTACCAATCGCCTCTCTTCTTCTCCCAATCCTTCCTGCTTCACAGAACAAAACCCCCCCAGCCCTTGTTTGTTCCAATCCTTTCCTATCATAGTATGTATGTACATAGTACAAAAGGGGCTAGGGTCATGGAACTCTCTATTACATTATTACAAATCCCAAGCACATTCAGACCAACACAACCGCTCACGACACAGCAAATCCGCCCAAGGACGGCCTGCAAGAAATGGTCCGCCGTGCCACATTCTGGTGCGGGTCTGACCAGAGATGGGGATCCACATTTTGAAAAAAAAAAAAAAAAAGAATGGGATGGAAAGAAAAGAAGGAGAAGAAGAAGAAGAAAAAACACCACCCCCTGAATCAACCCCCCTGGCGCCTGGTATGGGAAACCTCAACTCACACTATCAGTAAGAGCCTGAGCCGTTGTTGCACTGGCAAGAGACCCACCGCTAAGGGAAAAACGTAATCTGTGGCCATCTGCAGTGGAACACACACAGATAGGTAAAACCCGAAAGATACACAAGGCCCTGCAACGCCAACTGGACGGACGGGCCGACCAGTAGAACAACATGTTCGACACACGGTAAGGTAAAGGGGAGGGGGGGGGTTGCAAAGGTTATGCTGTGGGCATGATGACCCTTCCCGGTGACTCTTCCGGCGTGCTCTCTCTTCTGTCCAATGCAGTAAGACAGCCCTCCACCTGGGGTTACCTGTAGATGAGAGAAGAGATATTAATCATTTTGGTATCCAACATGATCAAAGATGAGTTCGAATGATGGGCAGCTTGATCAGATTAGCTCAGAGCGAGTCTCTGCCGTCTGTCTGTCTACCTATAACCCATCCTTGCTTCCATCCCGGTACATACTATCGTCTCTCTGTTCGCTTCTCAACTTACGGACTGTGCAGGTGGATCGCAACGGGCTCAGTCAGTCAGCACGGGGAGAAGGTTTCCTTCTAGAACCCGAGTTTACTCCACCTTGTCTATGAGCCCGTGTGTTGTGATACTACAGTACTGTACTTTGTACTATGATACAATAGTTTTGGATTAGTGATGCATGTTCGAACACTTGGGAAAGAGGACAGCGTTCCATCCCCTGCCGTCCCGTTCTAGTCTACACTACATTGGTGGTGGTCGTCGGGTGGGTAGCAAGATCGGCAGTCAACTTTCGGTGAGGACTCCTTGGCAGGCATGTTGAGCCGAATTGCTTATTCGTCTACTATTTCTTCTTCTTTTTTTTTTCAGTGAATAAAAAAAATCCTTCATTGGTCCACGATTTTCTAGCCAATGCTACTATGTAACCTTGAGCACATGTCAACATGCGATAAGACAAAGCACTTTTTACGAGATATCCTACCCTCCTTCTTGGGGGTCGAGGCGAGCCAGAATGTACGGGACAAATGGCGGCCGCGAAGGAAGTGCGTGCCCCTTTCTCCATGGGTGATCCAGAGGGAACTTTGAATCTCGGGGTTCCATAACAGCGGAGATAGGCGTCTACCGAGTATCCTATCTCCTGCACCCTGTGCCTGACAGAGAGTCCGGAAATAAAATAAAAAAATACAACTTTGAAAAAAGAAAAGAAGAAAAAAAGAGGCCAGCACTGCCCCCTTCCCCTCCCCCACTGTCCTGTTCCCCCCCCCCCTCTTCTGAGGGGGCGGGGAGCTGGTGGCCAGCGACGATGATGAGGCGGGCGAATATTCCTTTCTGTGGCAGCGAAAGCAAAAAAAGAAAAACCCCGAAGTTTTCCCAGCTTATACCACACCCGCTTTAATGAAATGTTGTGGTACGCTATACTATGCTCTACATTGCAATAGTATGACGAGGGGATTGTCTATGACGGGGACGACTCACAGCTGCAGCCGGTCATCCTTCATGGCGATTGATCTACTGCAGCTACAAAGCATGTCTTGTCTCGTCTGCAAAGGAATTCACATCTACACCCACTTCCCGCTCGGATGTCTCAAACTCAAGGCGTAACATACGGCCCCACCTCGTGTTTCTCTCCCTCTCTCTATGCACATTAGGTTGGGATATGACTCGTACTGTCTGTCTGATCCCCTCCCCTGATCCTATGTATCTGACCGTGATCTTCAATGTCCCTCAGAGACACTATAGTAAAGTAAAAAAAAAATCGCCTACCTGTTATCCTGCGGGCAGAATTCCCATCATAAGTACATGCACATAAGGAATTCCCAAGGGTATGAAGAAAAAAAAAAGACCGTTAAACCGCCTCGAATCGGATCCGGGAGCTAGACCAGAAGTAGGCAGGCACTGCAGGCAATGGTCTTCCCGATGGGACGAGCAACGCATGGCAAAGAAACTAGGCCGTGACACCACCTGGCACCGTCCAAGGCTCTCTCTCCTCTCTTCAAATGGACCCGGGGCCGGAGCGGACGAGCTCGGCTCCGGAAGTACCCCATCGGGAAGAGCCCACGACAGCGCTGGCATACACAATTTGTAGGCGTTGGCCTTCGAAAGTCTGAAATCATGTTTTGTACGACAGAGGAGGTGGCTGCCAATGAAAGGAGCCTGAATCCGTGCTGTAGGTGCCGAGACAGCATCTGTAGCTGTCGAGGTGGTATTGCAGAGAATCGGGAGGCCCATCTGCATAGGGAGGTCACTCAACCAGAACCACATCAGTCTTGGGCCAAATTGAGACTGCCGTAGCTATTGTGCTCTGTATGCCAACATATACGAACGCTAAAGTTTGTGATAGCGTCCGTGGACTCTCTATACTGTGAGAAAGTGAACCAAGTCCCTCGTCCACAACGTCAGGATATATACCACCCCACCCCCCCCCCCACCAGAAACGCGGCCCAGCGAACCCAAGCACGCAGAACAGCGCCGCTGCCCGCGCCATGCTCAACAGGTTCAACTTCATCAGCTGCCCTTCGCCGTAGAACAGCACCAGCAAACGGTGCACGACGGCGTGGACTGCCATTAGGTCGATGCCGTGCTCATCGGACTGGTGCAGCGCTCGGAGCTGGGAAGGGGAGCTGGCTGGGTCAGCCAGAACAGCGATCTCGGGCGGGAGCTGCGCGTGGCGAAGGAAATGACGTGAGAGGCGAGGCCCACACAGGGTCAGGCGCAGTAACGGTGCAAGAGCATGGACAATATCTCGTTTTATAGTATGAGAAGACTGCAAGAAGAGACTAACACATGTCCAAGAACGAGCTTCATTCCCAGGCATGAGCGATTCGTGACGTGACAGGTATGGAGGGCATTTCAGGCGGGGCCATTCGAAAACTGAATGTCAAACGTACTGTATACCGTGACCATATGATACGGATCATAATCTGCCGAGACCAGGCTTGAACAGCTCAGGTCCTCGGCATCATCTCTGACGATGTGGCCCAAAGTTTCCAGCGGATCAACGAAGCAAAAAGACACCTGATCTGTAAACACAGGTGCAGGGGCTCTTTGACATCCTGATTTGAACAGGATGACGGGGCCTTAGGTAGGAGCATGCCCCACCTGAGCAGAACACAGAAAGAAGTAGGCTTCCTAAACCTGAAGTTGTCTGTGGAGCTGCAATTCCCCCCGACTTCTGGAGTCCAGAATACTTTGGTCTCAACTATTATCCCGAAGGAGGTAGGTCTCAGCTTGGCGACCACAGATAACGGTGCACACCCATATAATGTTCCTGAGGAAGGTCGTGGCAGACCTCCTTGGGGTTCGACTTCTGTGGTAGTTTGGTGATTCGGCAGAGGCAAGCCGAGCATGCTCTTGACGGTATCATGGGTGTGGACGCTACATGCTTCATGATCAAGCGCCACTCACCGGAACCACCAGTTCACGGAACCATTCAACCGTCCATCCGCCAGCGTGCTCTTGACGCTATGCCACCAGCCTTTGGGGATGAACAGAGCATCGCCGGGTGCCAGGTCTGCCTGCAACATCACGCTTCTCCGCATTTCCCCTTCCCTGCTCATCTTCCACACGTCGTCGTATAGCAGGGCTCTCTCCTCGCCGGCCATCATCTCCGCGCCACGTATCCTGGAGTTCCCGCTGCTTCGACCCAGCCGAGCTTGCACGCTAGCATAAAGCCGCTCACCATCATCCGGCGGGAGAAGTCTCACGACCTTGCTGCCGCACAGCTGGACGAATAGGTTCGGGTTCGGGTCCCGGTGGAGAGGCGTGTAGGTCGGCTCCAGGCCCAGCCAGATACTCGAGCCGTAGAGGTCGCCCCTGCCAACCTCCTGCACGAGGCGTGGCGTAGGGACATCTTCTTGTAACGCGTTGGGCAGAGCATCTAGAGGTGCTTGTGCAATGTACAGCTTTCGAAGAGGATGCCTGTCCACGCTGGGTTGGCCTGGGACGGGAGCTGGTATGTCCAAGTTGTACCGCACAGCAGTATCGAGTAAAGCCAGCGGCGAGTGGAACTGAAGAACTTGCTCGGGACACGACAGACTGCCTCTGTCATCTCCAGGCACTGCCGGAAGATGACTCTCAAGGATCTTGGCAAGAACTGCCTCCAGCGTTGGTCTGCTGGTGTCACCAGTGGATTTCAGGCTGGCGATGAACTCGTGGACGGCTTCTCCGCGCATCTCGTGGCACTGAGGGTAACTCAGCTCATAAGGGAATGGTACCGCAAGAAATGATCTCAGGTATTCTGTCATGGTCCTCCTTGGCGTTGATGTCTTGTCGCCGGGCGCAACCTCGAACCATCTCGTGGAGGCCGCCATCAGGACAGAAGCAGGGCCTGCTCTCATCACCAGAGGTTTCTCTCGGTCGAAGCCCCGTTCTCGGAACCCATCTTTGCCAAGATTCATAACTTGTTCGTAATCAGCAGGGACGGATGCACATTCCTGAACAGTATTGCCATGGCTCATATTCCTGTGCGTTTGTTGTCGAGCTGCAAATGTCCTCCATGATGGTCGACACCACACCACCAGCCTCGGTCTCCTGCCTTTGCAGCCTCTGCTAAGGGCGTTCATTGCAACATCTCGTTTGATGGATTTGATCTCAGTGAAAAAACCAAGAAAAAGGAAAAAAGAACAGTCATAAAAGGGGAGTGATTGTTCGACAACGTCTGAATCCAGCGTCTCCAGAGAAGGTGCAGGGCGTGTGAGTTTGATTATGTAAGCACCTGTGCCCAAACCACCACGCTAACTGCCTAGCCAACCTGACTGGGCAAGGCGCCAAAGGTGAGCAAGTCTGCCCCTCGACATCCTAACGCCTCCCGCTCAACTCGTCCACGCCTTTCCACGGTCCAGGCATCTTGCGACCTGCGCAGATAGGCAAGCCTCACTATCACGCTCTAGTCCTTACCCGTCGTATGCTTTGGCGTTCACTTGAGACAAGTTCTCAGGGCACCCGCCTGCTTATCTGCGCGCGCTTCCCAGACCAATCAACAACAACTATGCGAACCATCTCCTGGACGACTCTTTAGACTTTTTGGCGCCAGGAAGAGTTCAACCACCACCCCTCCCCCTCCCTCTCTGACTCTGTACAGCACAGCGACAAAGACCGAGGCCGGGTGATACGTCCCGTCTCACGCCCTCTATCCTTGCGACGGATCGACGCCGCGGGCTCACGAATTCCCCCCTTCCCATCGCCCACGCATCCTGCCCCGTTTTGCCCTCTTTTCCCCCCCAAGCTGGCAACGGCGCCTCCCAGCCACCCCGCTAACGCAAGATGTCGACCTCTTCAGGCCCGCCCGAGTCCTGGGTCGCCTCGTTCTGCTCATTACTGGGCCATGAGTACTTTGCAGAGGTCTCCGAGGAGTTCATCGAGGACGACTTCAATCTTACCGGGCTGCAGTCACAGGTTCCTATGTACAAGGAAGCCCTCGAGGTAGGAGACGTGCTACCCCGCTATCCCAAGAAGAGAAGGGGGAGGGGGGCCCCTTCGGCAGGATGGGGCTTACCTAACACTAACATGATCCCGCGCGCAGATGATCCTCGATGTCGAGCCAGAGGACGACGAAGATGAGGAGGATGAGGAGGACGAGGACGAGGAGGACATAAGTGGCGATGCCCTGGACCGCAGGCTCCCCGGCGAGCGGCGGCAACACAATCGGATGAACAGTGACCTCTCCGTGATCGAGTCGTCGGCCGAGATGCTCTACGGGCTCATACACCAGCGGTATATCTGCTCCCGCGCAGGCATACAGCAGATGAGCGAGAAGTACGAGATGGGTCACTTCGGCTGCTGCCCGCGGACCAACTGCAACCAGGCCCGCACCCTCCCTGTAGGGCTGTCCGATATACCAGGCGAGGACACGGTCAAGCTGTTCTGCCCGTCGTGCCTCGACGTCTATGTGCCGCCCAACAGCCGCTTCCAGACCGTCGACGGCGCCTTCTTTGGTCGCACCTTTGGCGCCCTGTTCCTGCTCACCTTCCCGGACTACGACTACTCCAAACACGGCGCCGACCTGCTGTCGTCGAATGCGCTGCACATCTCGCGCCGCTCCGGCGAGGTGGACGTCATGATCAACGGCATGCACGCGCGCAACATCGCACCGGGCCTCGGCCCCACCAAGATCTACGAGCCCAGGATCTACGGCTTCAGGGTCTCGGAGCTGGCCAGGTCCGGCCCACGCATGCAGTGGCTGCGCGACAAGCCTGCCGACGTCAACGAGCTGGACGAGGTGCGTAGGTATGCACTAGAGAATCCCGATTCGGACGACGACGAGAGCATGAACGGTACGAGCACTAGACCACCACGTCGGCGTGTCCGGCGCCGGCCGCAGCGGCAGGACGAGAACGGCAGCCCAATGGCCATCGAGACCAACGGCGCCGAGTCTGAGCTATAGCGAGGCAAGAGAACAAAGCGCAGAATTCACCTTCCAGTTCCAGACGACGAGTCACGAGTTCCCCCTGCTCTACGTCTGACATCTCACGGGCCCGCTGGCCGTCTTCGCAGCAGCAGCCCGTCCAACCCTTTCATCCTTCTTGACATTTTCCTCACAAGAGACACGAGGGCATGAAGGCGCCAAGACAGGCTGTTGCAGGCTACCTGAAAAGCCATCACGTCGGTGTTGGGGGGGGGGGGGGGGGGTCATAACATGGCCCTCTCTACTCAGCATTTTTCCTGATCTCCAGTCCCCAAATTCTCATCATCCAAACCACTATTGAGTATATGGACTTGTGGACACCCCAGAAGGGAGTTTCTGGAGTGCGATTGCCGAGACCTAGGTTGCTGGCGTCTGGAGCCGTCTCAAGTCAGTCCCGCTCCCGGGGACACTCTAGTTACGCCGAAGTAAAGAGAGAGATTGGAAAGGAGATGCATAGGACACGAAGCATCAGAAGACGTAGGCAGACACACACACACATACATACACACACACACACACACACAGAGAGAGAGAGAGAGAGAGAGAGATCCTGGAGGTAGGAGAGCGAGGTGTCCAAGGGACAAAGAAAGGCTGAAGAAATCCAAACTCATCATCACTGTTCATACTTTTTTTATATTTTCTTTTTTTCTTTCTTTTTCTGTGCATTGTGACCGGCGTTTCCTGTGTCCAACCTCACCCCCCCCCCCTGTCTGATTCCTTCGTTCTTCATATACGTTCCACCGGGCTTGGTGGGTGGGCCGATGAGAAAATGTATCGTCGGAATGGGCGGATGGAGGAACGGGGGTTGGCTCCGTACCGTAGGTTTTGGGGGAGGTGGCTTGCTTTTAGTTGCTAGCATCCCGGCTCGAGGCAATCTGACTCCCATGAATGACCATCACAGCACGGGCTTGTATTTCTTTCCCTCTTCTCTTGTGTCGCGGACATTCAAGTACCTAAAAGTACACAGTACCAACAGGAACTCTTGATGACCATCACCCAGGATGTCACGAATCGAGCCATGGGACGTGTTCTTGTCACTGCGATCGCATCTCAAGCACTATACTTCAATTTGTATCAGACTAAGCTACTCATCACTCAACAATGGGACACACTTTCAAAATCACCGACAAGTCAAGACGATAGGGTCGCGGGGTATTCAGTGTTTTTTTTTTTCAACGCTCGCACGATGAGAAATTTCGAAAATCAAGACGCAGTCATAACAGCATGCCCATGTGTTCCTTCAACTAACGACTCCTCCAGGCTGGCCACTCAGGTCAACCAACGTTGTCTGGTAGTGTTTGTCCTCGAGCGGAGACCCCCTTCCCTCTAGCCAGACTTCTCGGTCTGGATGGGAGTGGACTCCTGGAGGCTGACGCCACCCTCGGCAGGCTTCACGGGCTGCGTAGTCTCGGTGGTGGTGCTAGCGCCCGGTGCGGCAGGGGCACCGGGGCCCGAGGACGGCGCCTCGCTCGTGGTCTTCTCGGCGCCGAAGACACGCTCGAGACCCGAGGCCTTATAGGCGGAGCCGCCATGTTCTTCCTTCTTGAGCTCTGCGAGGCGGCGAGCCTCAGTGTGAACATCTTGGAGCTGCTTCTGGCCCTGGTTGTCTATGTGGAGGGAGCGCCAAGGTCAGCTTGCACGGTTCTACGAGAAAGAGAGAGAGGAAAGGAGGCGGGGAGCCCAGGTATTAGGGTGTTCTTCCTGCGACGTACAGAAATCTACCAGCTTCTTGCCGGTGGGGGTGTTAGTCGCCTTCTCAAAGTACGAACCCAGCCCCGTCATGATGGTATTGGCGCGGGCGGTGATGCCGTAGCTCTGGTCGGCGGTCTTGGCCCGGTCGGTGGCATGGTACTTGGAGTCCAGCTCGGTCAGCTTGCTCATGAAGCGGGTCGACACGCCATGCTGGTGGTCAAGAGCGATGGCGCGCTGGATGGCGGCGTCGCCAACCACGTAGCCGTGCGCGAGGTACTCGGCGATGATGCGGGAGCGTGGCTTCTCCTCCTGTGTGATCTCGTCGGTGTCGCGGTCCTTATTCGTGGTGACGGGGCTCTCGTCATCCGGGGACACGCCCGACGCTGAGGTGACGGAGATGTGCGAGGTACCAAGCTGGGTGCTGTTGAGGAGGAGGGCGGTCTTGGCAGCGGTGTCCTTCTCTGTGGGAGGCTCAGTATGTCCGTTCTCTTCAAAGCAGGCTGGTCAGGGCATGGCAACGGAAGCTTACCAAAGGTCACGCTGGCTGACTTGGTCTCTCCCTCAGTCTGGACATCGAGGCTAGTAATCTTGCCGCTGAAGGGGTGGGACAGATTAGTATTTACCCGAGATGCTTGCTACAGCAGAGCAGAATACCTACCAGAAGCTGAAGAAATCACGGATCTCCTTGTCCTCGGTCTGAGCCGAGATGTTCTTGACGTGGACAGTAGTAGCAGACATCTTGATGTTGGGTGATGGAAACTTGTTGTTGTTGTTGTTGTTGTTGCTGCTGCTGTTGTTATTGATTGATGGATGATGTTGAGTGAGAGTCTCTTGAGGTTTGAAGGGAACAGAGATGAATCACAGGGACAAAATTGTAGGGGGCGGTTGCTTTATGAAGATCTTGCAGGGACAGAGGCTGAGCACATGTGAAGGTTTGGGGTCTCGAGGTATGCTGGGAGACAGTCAAAAGTGGCTGGTTCCGGGGTCCTCCTCTCTCTCCTGGCAAGCTTGGTTTGCCCATATGGAGACCACTGGTCCAAGTGAGGGGCAATGGGGCGACGTCATCTAACTGCTAGAAGCTACAGTGGGGTGAACCCCATGTCCCATGTCATATGTTGACAGCTTCCCTGTGGCTGAGCCTGCTACAAGGTACCTCGGAACTGACTAGAGCTATGCCTGGGCACCAAGTAACCCCCCCCTACATCAGCCAGGCTGCCTCCAGAGTCAGTCGCGCCCCAGAGCTCTGGCACTCAGAACCGCCACCCTCTCAACAATATCATCCCAATTTGCTAGGGACATTCTGAAAGAAGGATATACTACGATTACTTACAGGCATGTGAAAATCATCAGGTGCCCAACCCTCTTGGATTTCATAGACCAGTTGTTTTGGCTTACAGGCTGCAGTCTCTGATGTAACAGCTTCATGATGCGAAAAATATGTATCTTGTACCAGTATGCTAAGTCTGCATAAGACCTCTGTACCCTCCTCCATGCTTAGGACCATAGAGGGCCTGTCTGGGCAAGAGTTGCTCATACCATTATCCCAACTCCACCCTGGGCTCCATTACCTCTCTGTTTTCCCAAACTTCTCCTTCACAGCATCATCGAGTGGTCCCTTGGGGTTTGATGACAGGTTCTGGGAACATATGTATTAGGTATTGCTTGCCATTGAGCCACGCCTGGAGGTTGTATGCTCTTCTTACCTCTAGTTCAGACTTGTTTGTCTCTGGCTTGTTCTCAGGATTGGCAACGCCCTGGCCTCCAGCAGGTGGGTCCTGGAGCTGGGCCCCAGTCTGGGTCTCGGGAGGAGGGGACTCGCGACCTTCACCGGAAGACATCTTGACTTTTTGTTTGGATTGTGATGGGGTATGGGAAGTAGAGTTGGCCTTCTTGACAAGCCTGGAGGTTAGCAATTGCATTTGACCTGTGGCTGATGTGCTCCAATGGGCTGAGGCAGCTTTGACGGGATGGTGTACTCACTTGAGGTGATCTGGTGGCTGAAGGTTGTGATGAGTTTCCTTTGGTCGTCGAGGAATGTTGTGTGAGACAATTGGGAAATCTGCCTAGCAATGAGAAGCAAGAGCAGTTGAGATTTATTTAAATCAACAGCCTGCGTTGAGGAGAGAGTGTTCCGGGGGGGCGTACCTGTCTTCTCTCCTTGTGCTATGTCATACATGGGACCAAGTGCTGCTATTTCGTCATTCTGACAAAGGAGATGACGTTCCTCTAGTGCCTCCTACCCATCGCCCCCCGATCAAGGGCCACCTTCTTTAACAGCGAGCTATTGAGCAACAACATACAGTAACGCACCATCTCAATCTTCTAGAAGCTTTCCTTGCTAGGCTTATCTTTGTAAGTACTCACCACAAACACCTAGATGTATGTCCCCCTCCCGCCTCCCACTTCCCAAATATCCCAGATCCCAAGGGGATAGGACCAGTTCCCACCTTTTTTGTTTTCTGACCCAGGATTGTTGCATTTGTGATATCTGGTCTTGGGCATTCTTACAGCAGCATATTTTGATGGTGGTGCTCATAGTCAGAAGAGATCTTGACCACAATAGCATACTTGCAAAGCAGGGTCATCCAGATCAGCGGTTACACAAGGGAATATCACCGTTCGGAAAGCAGAAGCACCTAACAAGGCCACCTCTCTTTGCCGTGATTGATCGTGCTACGAACCAAGGCATTTCTGAGTGCGTACGATGATGCGTCGCCGTCTCACAAAGCCTACCGAGGCATTCCATGAGGAGAAAAGGGGCTCGGGACACCACCTAGTAGTCTAAGGCTCAGGAGGAAAGACGTCCCGTATAAATGAGGAGAATCCGGCCCTTAACTGGCGAATCCTAGGTGTACAAGCTGCTGCTGCAAGGGCGAGAGGGACTTTTGATAGCCTCTCTTCGCCTTCCCCCCTTCACATTGATCACTTGCATACTGTTTCTGTTTGCCCTTGCTGATGGTTGTCTCGGAATCCTACAAATTATTGGCAATCTAGACTAGACCCTGGGCTCTGCTATAAGTACAGTACGGGAGAATCCAAAGGCCTGAGGGGCCCTAATGTGAGTCGTGCAGTCCCAGCTTGCCAGGGTCCCCAGGCGGGTTGCTGTAAGACGGTCGAGCCCCCCTACCCCCTGCTACCACTGCCGTGCCGAACCTACTCTGGTACTATGATAGGTATTGTATTACCGTCAAGGGTGGTCAGCATATTGTCTTGGCCTCCAACCACTTCCTACCCAGCTTGGGGACTTCAAAACAGTAGTCTCTCGCCCTGGGAGGGTTGCGCATAACATCTCATTTAGCCACCAGGGCTTTATGTATCACCTGCTTCTTTTCCTCTGCCTCAATTTCCATGATCTGAAAGCGACTTGCGGGGTTGACGTTTCGTCACGTCATGCAGCACAACAAGTGAAGGCACCCCCCCCCCTCCCCGCAGATCACTACTACGACCGCAAAACCAACCGCGATCACGATCACCAAGTGATCCACAGACAACACACATCCTCACCGAATCTCTCTCTCTCTCTCTCTCTCTCAATCAGCTCGTGGGACTGAGATTGCTCTCTAAATCATGCCCGACCTCAACTCGGTTCCTGAGTCTCCTCGCGTCCTCGCCCTCTCCAGACGAACCTCGTCAGCCCAGATGCCTCCTCCCCCGCCGCCAGGTCCCGTCTCGGGCTCCTCGCCTCCAGAAAACGCCCTCAATATCCTCCCTTCGAACCTAAATGCTGTGGCGACAGGTGCCCCAGTCGCGCCGTCTCTTCCTTCTCCTCACCTGGCTGCGGCTGCCGCATCAGCGCCACCCTCTGCAGATGCGTCTTCTGTGACTTCGGGTCCCGGACCTATACGGCACCCACGACCACTGACAGCTGCCGAACTCCACCAAGAGCTCGAGAAGGAGCAAGAGGCCGTAGTATGTTGCACGTGGAACAGCAGCCTCCCCCCCCCCCCTTTTTTTTTTTTTTTTTTTTTTTTTTTCATTACAAAGGCTGATGGTCTGGGCTCCCTAGGTCAACCGTCTCACCCGCGAGCTCGACATCCTCCGTCAGGCCCAGAACGCCTCCGTCGCGTCCAACGGTTCTTCCACCTCTGCGAGCGCCTCTGCTTCGGGTGCCGAGATTCCTGCCATTCCCGACGGCAGACAGCACCTTCTCTCCGGATCTGGCTTCTCTATCCCCTCCTCCAGCGGTCGACGACACACCAGAAGCGGCTCGAGCGCCAGCGCGCGCAGCATCGCGGCTACCGCGGGCTCAGTTTCGGCCGTGGGCGGTCCTGGCGCAAGCACATCCGTCGTCAACATCACCGCTCCTGCACCCATCAGGCCAGGCGCTACGACTCTCAGCCGCCAGAACAGCACGCAGTCGCACTCGCGCCAGAGTCTCAGCAGCTCGCCCGCTCATGCCTCGTCATGGACTTCGCACATGGCCGACACCGCACACACAGGCTACTTTCCCCTCCGGTCCCCGCCCACCGCCACCACAGCAGGGCCCACGTCCATCCCCTCGGCCACGCCCACGCCCGGTCCCGATCATATATCGCCCTTTATGATGCCCGCGACAACGCGGTACGAGGAGACGGCCTTCTACAGACAGGAGCTGGACAGTGTGAAGCGCGAGAACGAGTCCCTGAAGCGGCGCATCCGTGATCTGGAGCGCATGGTGCGTGAGAGGAGGGCGAGTGATGCGAGCACGCGACCACGGAGCGAGAGTGTGAGCACTACGGCCAGCGTGACTGTTGCGTCTACCGGGGGCGCCAGCATCACGCGCCCGAGGAACGAGAGAGTCACTAGTATGCTGAGCACTACCGGCAGCGTGACGAGTGTGGCTATCGGCGTTCCCGAGGACGAGGTCAAGGTTGGCGAGAGCGCAGCGAGTGCGGGACTGCGTGGTGCGTCTACATCTGCGGCTGCGGCTGCGACTGGTGGACAAGCTGGCCAGGAGGGCGCACATGGTGGGTAGGCATCCTAAGGCGTCTTTCTCATCCCCTGGTGTTGTTTGAGTCCACTGGACAAAGTAGGGTCCAAAAAAACAAAAAACAAAAAAAAGATAAGGGAGACAAGGGGGCAAAGTCATGAACACGACCCCAACCCCTGCCCTTCATACTGCCTGGATGGTTGCGTTTCTACCGAAGACGATTAAAATTTGGAAATGGCCTGGCGTTCCGGAAGATGCTGTTTTTCAACAAGCACTTGAAGTACTGGGCCAGGAGGTGGCTAAAGTGGTCTGGATAAGAATGGCGAGGAAACAATGGAAATGTGCAAGCAAAGTGAGTTCTTTTAGTACCAGATTCTCAATTTCCAATCTCTTTTCAGCTACATTGTGTTGCAGTGTGGAAGCACGCGATACCCTATGAAGCTTTTTCCTTCTTTTCCTCTGATGTCTAGAGAAATTGTGATGGACAAAGAGAAACGTCCCTCATGAATCCTCCTCCCTCGCAGCTAGCTCATCAACAATCTCAATCTTGGTCTCCACGTTCCCCCTCGTCGCCCTGCTGTACGGACACACCTCCTCCGCCCTGGCCACAATCTTCTCGACCTCGGCCCTGTCCAGGCCCTTGACGCGAACCTTCATGTCGACCCGGATCCCCATGTCCAGCGTCTTCATGTCCCCCACCAGGTGCACCGTCGCGTCCACCACGCTGTCCTCCTTCCTCCGGGGCATCTTGATCCCCATGCTCGCCGCGCTGGCGTTCATGGCGCTCTGGAAACACGCCCCGTACCCGGCCGCGAACAGCTCCTCCGGGTTCGTCTTGCCCTTGTCGCCCGTCCCGCCGAGCGTCTTGGCCATGGTGAGGTCCAGGTTCAGGTCGTCGCCCTCGATGTGGCCCGTGCGTGCGCCGACGACGCGGGCGTGGGCCGAGTAGAGGATTGGGGCGAGGGCGGTGCTGAGGGCGCGGTGGGCTGCTCGGGGAGCCCTCCTCAGCAGCATTGGTGTTGGCGCCTGGGTGGGTGTCAATGACTTGAGGAAGAGGGATGACGGGCGGGCGACGTGTTGCCGGGTGAGGAGTGTGCGGAGGGAGGCCATTGTGAGTTTGATTTCTTTTTTTTTCTTTCTTGTTTTTCTTCTTCTTTTTGGTTAGGTGTGTGAATTTATTATTTTTTTTTAAACTGGTGACCGAGGAATATCGAATTAACGTTGAATGAGGGCTCTTTGTACTCTTTGGTAGCTCATTCTGGCGCTGAGACGTAATAGCTCTCTGATTTTGGAGTGACGTCTTATACATTGTAGTACGTAGCGCCGCCTCTTGACCCTAGCCACTAGCAGCAACTGACGTCCTCGACAATGAAAGGGCTTTTTGTACACATGCAAGATACTTTTACGTATTGGCTCAAGTTGTACAAACCTGGGAATTTCTAGCAGAAAGAACGCGTTGTAGTGCCCTAAAATATGTTGTGAAAGTCCTAATAGCAGTGATGATATTTTGATGCGTGGAAAAAGATCCTTTTTTTTTCTTTTTCTTTTCTTTCTGGAACTTATATTTGGAGAGAGAGAAAAATAAGGATGTGTATGTCGAAGCAATGAATACTTCCAAGTTTGCATCGATGTTGCTTGTACAATAAGAGCGGCCTCACGATGGTTACACAGCAGAATGGTGCTGGTGCTCAATAATACAAGCTCCCTGCAGGTGTAACTTTGCTCTTTTATGTCAGTATGGCACCTTCAAGAGAGATATTTCATCTGTGTTTATTTGATAGAAACATGGTAGTAATAAGTAAGAAAAAGCTTTATGGTGTTGCAGAAGCGGTCTACTGAAAAAACACAGACGTAGTCTTTTACCACGGTACATCCAAGTCACTAGATTGATGTATATCTAGATCTTGTTCTATGCTGAGTGTGCTGGACCTTGTTCAAAGTATATCGAGAAATGATGTATTGCAAGCCAGTACATAAATAATGCGACTGGCTCGCCCGCACGCTCAGGCTCTGGTGAAGCCAGCCTTTTCATATACAAGCCTGCCCAAGTCCTGAAAACAAAACAGTCACGCAGTTTTTATTTCAACGCTCGAGTCTTACTTTCTCAGAATCCTAACATTAGTATATAGAGACTCATAGTGATGTACAGGTCGGTCCTCCCTCCTTTCAGTAATAATCATATGCATTTGGAAGTGACCCAAATCTGAACCAGGCCACGCTAGCTCGGCAAGATCTCACTCACCCATCATCCACTTCTGGCTGTCAACCATTTTATGAAATATATTGAAGTGGAACGCAAAAAAAGAATCAATAAACTGTGGTGTGTGCGTCAAAGGGGAAAAAAACGGTTCACGTGTGGGGGGAGGGGAGGTGCGGGTCAATCTCGCTCCCTCCCACGCACCCTCAACATGTGAACCCAAGCACTCCCCCCCCCCCCCTCAAAACCAATAACCCCAGAGAAAGTTTCAGACAAATTATCAGCCTTGCCCTTGCGCGCAGTCCACCTTAAAGAGAGAAGCACATAAAAAGAGAGAGAGAGAGAGGAAGAAGAGAAAGTCATGGGATTGAAGCCACCCAATTACCAGCAAAGTCTAGAAAAAAGACGTTCACAATGATCTACCATCTCAAGCACGTGCACATGGTTGTTGAGGGGTTTCCCCCTCCCGGCCCCCCCCCCCCCTCCCCCCCTCCCCCCCAGCAACGATCCATGTAGGTGATCAGGTAATACCGTATGTACTACTGTGCTGCAGGAGCCAAGCGAAGGAAGGGGAAGCTGCGGCAGAAACCGTGACAAAGAAACCACAACCCCCCCCCCCCCCCCCCCCAGCAGTGAGCGGCTCAGTGGTCTGATTACTTGCATAAGGCTGAAAGAAAAAAAAAGGAAAAAAAAAAACAAAAAAAAACAGGGAAAACCACAAGAAGCTGACACGTTTGGTGTAGAGAGATGACTAATGCGCCCTAACCCTTTTGACTTCATCTCTTTTGAGTTGTAGGGGGGATGATGGTACGAGGCCAAGACTTGATCTGTTGGAAAGTCAATGCTTTGATGGAATCTTCTTCTTTTTTTTTTTTTTTTTTAATATCTATTATTTAGGGAGGGTTTAAATGCGTTGAGGATTTTGGGGGTTTAAGAAGGGCTCAAACGAGGAGCCCCCCCCCCTTTTTTTTTTTTGCCGATATCTGCCAAGGCGCTGCTGCCAAGGGCCACACTATCAGCGGTCAGCGTACCCGAATTGGGAAACATATTACCGAAAGTCTGCCTTTCGAAGAATCACGACAGTGTCAATGTCCCATCGGGGCTTTTCAAATACTACATGAATTTTTGGGTGTGTGTGTGTGTATGTGGAGATTATAATGGTTTTAAATATCAAATTCTCAATGAAAAAAAAAAAAAGACATATACATATATACGGTTGTGTCATTACTGTACTTGTAGCAAAAGAACTTTGGGGAACACTCTGTTCACATGATCCAAGCTCGGGGACCACGAATGCATACCATCCTCCCACCTCCCCCACCTCCCCTCCTCCTCCTCATCTCACCTTCTCTACTACTACCCCTTCGATGTGTTCGTCCTCTCACACTTTACAGGGTCATCATCATCGCGGCAACCACAACACCAGCAAGCATCGACAGGCTGCCCCTGACGCCGACCGCAGCATTATCCTTGGCCGCCGTGGCCGCGTCCTCGGTCGTGTTGCACAGGCCGGTAGCACTCAGGTGGCTCTGCAGGATGTAGGCCTTGGGCTCGCCCTTGTCCATGTACATGGTGACGTTGCCGGTGTCGTCGGCGGTGCTGGTGGTGCAGCTGAGCAGCTCGACGACGTCGTCGCCGGCCTCAAAGCCGCCGATGGACAGGGTGTAGCTGGTGCCCGAGCTGCTCAGGTTGATGATGCACGAGACGATCTGGTACCCGCTGGGGCCCTTGGCCTGGCAGAGATGGTTGGTGTCGACGTGGAGCGACTGCGCCTGCGAGCTGATGTACGAGGTCGAGGCCGACGCCGTCTGGTTGATCAGGTAGTTGCGGGCCGTGTTGAGCTTCTTGGCGGTCTGGTACAGCTCAGCCGACGTGTTGTACCCTGACAGCCAGACAGCCTCGCGGTTGTTGGGCGTCTCGCCGCCGTTGTAGTGCTGCTCCTGGCCTTGGTAGACTGTACATTGGCAATTTAAAAAATGTAAGTAATCCTGCGTACAATCCAAAAAATATAAAATAAAAAAAATCATGCTTCTTTTGGAGGAGAAAGAGAAGATTGCGTACCCAGAGGAATACCATCGTTGAGGATGATGTAGGCCATGGCGTTCTTGGCGAGGGCCATGTCGTCGTTGTAGTAGGCGAAACGAGGCATGTCGTGGTTCTCGGCAAACGAGCCCAGGGCGGCGGTGTCATTGCAGGCAGCACGCGCCTGTTCCCGGATCGAGTCGATCTCGGTCATGTCGCCGCCGTTGAAGGCGGAAATGATCTGGTAGTACTCGAGGTAGTTGGGCATGCCGGGGAGCAGCCCACCGGTCTGGTAGGGGCAGAAGTCCGCGACCTCGCCAGTCAGGACCTCACCGAGGGCGAAGACGCCGGCGTTGGAGACAAACGTGGGCAGGAAGTCGTTGTCGACGTGCTTGGCGGCGTCGATACGGATGCCGTCGATGGAGTAGTTGGCGACAAGCTCCTTGATCCAGGTGCCAAACATGTCCACGACGGTGTCGGACTCGGTGTCGAGATCAGCCAGGGCGACGCCCAGCGGGTACAGCCAGCAGTCCTGGTAGTTGGTCGCGTTGCTCCACTCGGTCACGTTGCAGTACGGGTGGTAGTAGTCCTTGTTGTCGAAAGGCTCCATGAGGGCATAGTCCAGGGGCGGTGGGTACGTGTTGTCGAAGGCCTGGGCCATGTTGTTGACGACCACGTCGACCAGGAAGTACATGCCGCGGGTGTGAAGCTCATCCGAGAGCTTCTGGAGCTCGTCGGCCGTGCCGAAGTGCTGGTTGAGGGCGTAGAGGTCATCCTGCCAGTAGCCGTGGTACGCATCACCGACAATGGTGTCGTTCTCAATATTGTGCACAACGGGGCTGATCTGGAGAGCGGTGAAGCCCATGTCTGAACGCGGGGAAAAGACGTCTCATCAGCAAAATCCCATTCCTCATATAAATTTCTTTTTCCATATATAAGCATTATTTCTCTCTCTCTTACCCTGAATGTAGTCCAGGTGGTTGATCAGACCGGTCCAGGTTCCATTACAGAAAAGGTACAACTCGTCGCACTCGGCTGTAGTCGATCCGTCCGTCTTCGCGAAGCGGTCGACGACGACCTGGTAGATAGCTCTCGACTTCCATTCCTCCGTGGTGGCAGCGTTGGATACACCCAGCAGGGCCGTGGCCGCTGCGAGAGCGAGTGATGCAGTGTACATGGTGCCTTGTTGAAGAAAGAGAGAGAGAGTGTGTGTGTGTTTAAAAGAAGATAACGAAAGACTTATGTTGGGCTCAAGTCCGAACGCGTAATGAGGGCATACGCAGCGCCTCCACTTCTCGTTTAGTGGCCGGAGAGAGATGTCTGAAAAGAGCGTATAGAAGCGAAGGAAGATGGGAAGTAAAGTCCTTGTCTTTTTTTCTTCTTCTTCTTCTTCTTCTTCTTTCTCCAGGTGGTAGGACCAATAGGCAAATGAATGACTGACGTGAGGTAGGATGAGAACTGTCAAGTGAAGATGGGCAAATCCACACACAACCTTGTGGAGGAAAAGGTGAAGCGGGTTGTCAGGTGGTTCCTCCGACCACGGGGGAAATTGGCTCTTCTTTTTTTCTCTCTCGGGACCCCCAGACTGCCAGGGGCCCGCATCTGGATTGGCCGTCGTATCCGGACGGAGTCCATTTTCAAACTCAGCAGATCGCACACCCTTGGCAGACGGTAGCGACCGCTTTTTTCTTTTCTTTTCTTCTTTTCCTTTCCATTTGCGACCCGACGCCGCCCATCACTGTCGTTGGTGGTCTTGGCTGGGCCCAAGGAAATACGGCCCTTTCAGCCAGCCCCAATTTTAAACTGTCCGTATTTTGTGTCCATCGTGGGATCCATCTGGGTGGGTGGGTGGTGGATCTGGACAAAAACTTTGGTTAATTGAGGCTTGTTGATGGCTTCCCGACCACGCCGTCCAAGTGGAAGAGATTTCGAGAGGCTTATCTCGGATGGGCAAGGGCAAAGCACCAGACCGGACCGCCTGGACCAGTAGGAGCAGTAGTAGTACTGTAAGTAGATTGTGGTACATGGAGCATCCAGGCAGACTCCTTTACCAGACAGATGGTACTCGATACTACTTAGTATGCACAACAATAGTAAGTGATGGTCGTATTGAGAAATTACCACCTGTACGTTACAGTTTTGGATTGGGGAAGAGGGGGGGGGGGCATGAAAGCCAAGTCGTGCCCCTGTTGCCAACATGTTGATGACCAAATTATTTTATTTTCTTTTAGGTTTTCCCTTTTTGGGTGGTCCCCTTGTCTGGTTGGTCTGTCTTCACCCTTTTCTCGTGCAGAAGCGTGTGCGCGTCTTGCAGGCCACCTTCTTATCGGCATGGTGGTATGATGGCCTGCAGCATATCCTACGCGCGCACGCACACACACACACACACACACACACACACACACACACACACTCTTCAGGCGAGATAAGGGCGTGTGATTAAGATCGACACGCCCGCCGTGGGAGGTTGATACGGGATCAAGGCTCTGGCATCGTTGGTGGATTGATTGGCTGTTGTGAGGCGATAGTCGACGGTCGAGACGGGGAGAGCTGAGGCTTCTCTCCCCGGCCTTCACTCGTCCGAGCCGCGAGTCTTAGCTCAGGGGGCAGAAGTGCCGGCTGTACACTGTGCTATTGCCAAAGTATACTTCCCCCCCCCCTCCCCCCATTCTTCTGTGCTACTACGTAGTATGGAAATAAAGACGGCAGCACCGTTTTCCTGACTCGTAGTATGTAGTGTGGCGATGGCCAAGGGCGGAGGAGGCGAGGAGGCGAGGAGCAGGAGGAGGATACACGGAGGCACGAGGGTTCGCGACTCGTGGGAAGAAAAGATGGAGTCTGATACCAAAAAACTAGAACGCTTAGCACTTGGCAGTACCATAGTAAAAGTAGAGGAGGCCAGGGGGCCAGGGCGTGCCGCAAGAACGAGCGTGGGGCAGGGGGCGCGGGCGAGGGCGTGTGCGTTGGGGCAGTTCAAAGTAACTCTTGCGGCCTCATTTTTTTTTTCTTTCTCTTCTTCTTCTTCTTTCCCTTTCTTTTTGGGCCACGTACCACAGTACATAATCACCCATTGTTTGTACATGGTAGTATCTTGAGTGGGGGTTGGGTGGGTGTTCGGACAGGGGGGGTTGATAACCTTATTGCGCCACCACGGCGATAGGCGCATCCGCTTCTGGTAGCTGTGATGATGTTCCAGCAGGCTCAGTGGTCGGCGGCCCCTGCTGAGGCTCCGCCCTGTCGCTGGGATGTGCCTGACTCTGCCGGAACCTCGTATCCTCTGGCGTGCTCTTGTCTGCAGGGAGGTACCCATTTCCAGATGCTTCTGGCCCTGACGCTTTACCCAAAGAGGACTGAGGCTCCATCCTCTCCCACGTTGCAGAAGGCATGATCATCATTTCCTTCCGATTCGACTTCGGCGCCCACACAAAATCAGTTTTATTATTTTTTCTTTCTGTTAGGCTCGCTTCGTCCGCCATCTATTTTCAGGACCACCAGCCCCCAAAGCCCTGCTCGCTTGGCCTTGGATCTAATATGTTGTGTGTGTGTGTGTGTGTGTGTGTGTGTGTGTGTGTGTCTGCCCGTGCCTGCTTTTTTTTTTTTTTTTTGTTTTTTTTTTTCATTTCTGCCATGTCTGACCAACTTCTTCCCTCCCTGCACGGACCAATCTGCGTTGGCAGCTTCGGCCCTGTGGACCCATCTTGCGCGTCCAGCCACGACGACCTTGACAAAGCAGTGATGGCGCTATGAGGGGGGAGGAGAAGAAGAAGAAGAAGAAGGGGGGGGCTTAGGGAGGAATACTGTCGGTGACGAGGGGGAGAGGGTTCGCCTTTACACAGTCTCTCCCCCGAGCTAAAGCCGGAGGGTGGAAAATGGCTACCACTTCTGCACACCACTTCGCAGTACGGGAGGTGTGTGCTCATCACCCTGTGAGGTCCAATCGTGACCGCATAAAGGGCCCCAGACACACAGCTTGGACCTAGTACTATCATGGTGCTACGTCCCCGGGCAGCATCCGGGTTTGTGGGGCGCGTCACTGGCCAGACGCCAAGGTTTTCCCCCCCCCTTCCCCTTCCCTCTCTTCCCATACAAGGCCACTGTACTGGTTCTTAAAAAGAGTATCTCTAATGAGTGTCCACTCGTGGTCCAGCGCAACGGACTGGTTCTTTAGGCCGGTGGGTATCTGGGTCTGCAAGGATCGATGTTACAGCCCTTAGTTGCAGCTAACAACGGACAGAAGCTGAAGCTGGAGGGGGAGAAGAGGGGGGGGGGAGAAAAAAGAAGTAAGAAGGGAACCTCGGTCGAGGAGGACTGCCTGGTCGGAAGGGGAGAGAGAGAGAGAGAGAGAGAGAATGAGGGACCACGGTGGGCAAAGTATCTGGGGTGCATCTTTGTTCTGGCCCTCCTGAACCCGAGCTGGTGTTGACAAGCCACAGGTGCCTGGTAGGTAAGTAGGTATGGTCCTTTACTTTCAACCCTCCATGGCCAGGGGCTCGGGTCTTGACACTACCTCCACCGTCCGCCTCTCGAAGCTACTCATGATGGGGTATGCGCGCGCCTTTCTTACAGCCAAAACCCAGCACCTCCCTCCCACCCCACCAGCTTTGTCGCGGTCAGAATCCGCAGCAACCCCGTCCCCCCTTTTCCATGCCACCCCCCCCCCCCAAAGAAATAATGCCCTTGGTGTGGCTGAGGGCAAATCTGTCATCCCATGTCGTGGACGCCGGGAGAGGAGTCTAAGCTAAGTTTAGCTCAGCTCGAGGTGGACAGTGAGGGTACTGTACAACCTTGAGAGTGTGCGCGAAGGATGCCAAAATATCCTCTTCCTGTCTCTCCACCATGGTCAAAACCCCCTGTTGAGCATCGTAGCATCGAGAACGGCCCCTCTTAGCGAGGGGTGGTGGGAAAAAGAGTCCCGGTCCGTAGGGCTAGCCGTGAACTTGGACACTTCTGTGTCTATCTGGCGCCATCTAGACATCTTACCGTCCTTCCCTTTCTATTGTCTTGTCACTCACTTATCGATCTCGTGGCTGCTCATCGTCACACATACACACACACACACACACATACACACACTCTCTCTCTCTCTCTCTCTAAGTAGTAGTCGCTTGTCTATCGTTATTGGAAGACAGCAATCGGGTTATGTCTCTATAGAGCATCCGGTCATTCTTTTTTTTTTCCTTCCTTTTTTTTTTTTTTTTTAGGCGGCTGTTTTCCCTCTATACCAGTTCCTCACCATTGGGTGAGCTAAGGTGGTGGTGGTGACGATGTTTTCCCTCCCGTGGCTACCGGCCATCACTCTTTTATGCTCTACTACACCACTCGTTCATGGTCTCAAATACGACGCTTCCGAGGCAGAATATAATCTTAATGCGAACACGACGGCAACGAATCCCCTCGACTACTGGATAGAAGAACGAACCGGCCATGACTACCACAAATCCCCCGACAACTGGAGGTTTCCCTTCTATACCGTGTTTATGGATCGTTTTGTCAATGGCGATCCAACCAACGACAATGCCAATGACACGCTTTTTGAAACGGATATGATGGCCACGCAAATTCGCAATGGAGGTGATCTGCAGGGCTTGGTGGACTCGCTGGACTACATCGCCGGCATGGGCATCAAGGTGCGCACCATTCTCGTCCTCTGACAAGCTCTCTTGAAAAGGGAAAGAAAAAAAAAAGAAAAAAAAACCCCCCAAAAATCTGCTGTCTACGAAACCTCGCCACGAGTTCGTTGCTGACCACAAGTTTTTAAACAAAACCAACAGGGAATTTACCTTGCCGGATCTCCTTTCATCAACCAGCCATGGGGTGCAGACGCATATTCGGTAGGTCTACAAGGAGGAAGAACGTCCCATTGTCGTCTCTCATACTGACAAGAGTGCGCCAGCCGCTCGACCTGACCATGCTCGACAAACACTTTGGCAACGTGACAATGTGGCAGGATACCGTGAGCGAGATTCATGATCGGGGCATGTATGTCATTCTCGACAACACGATGGCCACGTAAGTAGAATGCCCGACGCTCTCCCACCGTTTCCCAGTCTTCACAGCTTCTCACATGTTATTCGATTGTTCAGCCTCGGCGACTTGATTGGCTTCGAGGGTTATCTGAATACCAGTGCGCCCTTCTCCGTCGACGAACACAAGGTCCAGTGGAAGTCGTCCAGACAGTACCTCGACTTCGAGTTCGGCAACACGTACAACGACTCGTGCGAGTATCCTACATTCTGGTACGAGACTGGCGAGCTGGTCGACTTCAACAGCTCGAACGAGCTCGTGGGGTGCTACGACAGTGACTTTGACCAGTATGGCGACATCGAGGCCTTTGGTGTGTTTCCCGACTGGGAGCGCCAGCTCTCCAAGTTCGCCTCGGTCCAGGATCGTCTGCGTGAGTGGTATGCGCCCGTGCGTGAGCGCCTCGAGCGCTTCTCCTGCATGACGATCGCTGCGCTCGACATCGACGGCTTCCGGGTCGACAAGGCTATGCAGGTGACCGTCGACGCGCAGGCCGCCTTCTCCTCCTCGATCCGCGAGTGTGCCATCAAGTACAACAAGACCAACTTCATGGTGGTGGGCGAGATCACAGCCGGCAACACCCTCGGATCCATCTGGGTGGGCCGCGGCCGCTCCCACGACTTGTGGGCGGACGATGTGTCATCGGCCCAGACTCTGACCTGGAACGAGACGGACAGCGACCACTTCCTCCGTGATCCGGGCATTAGCGCCCTGGATGCTGGAGCGTTCCACTACTCTGTGTACCGTTTCCTGACGCGCTTTCTCGGCCTGAGCGGGAACCTCGAGGCTGCCTATGACCTGCCCACGGACTGGGTCGAGATGTGGAACCAGATGATCCTGTCCAATGATTTCTACAACGCCAACACGGGCGAGTTCGACCCTCGTCACCTGTACGGCGTGGCAAACCAGGACGTCTTCCGCTGGCCTGGTATCGAGCAGGGAACGAAGCGCATGATGCTGGGCTACATGGTCACCACCTTGCTGATGCCGGGCATTCCCCTCGTCTACTACGGGGAGGAGCAGGACCTGTACCTTGTCGACAGCACAGCTGACAACTACGTCTACGGCCGACAGGCCTTCTCGCCCTCCCAGGCCTGGATGAGGCACGGCTGTTACACGCTTGGAAGCTCCATCTTTGTCGACTGGCCGGCCGACAGTGCAATGACAGGCTGTACCGACACGTCGCAGGCTCTGGACCACCGAGACCCTTCAGCCGCCATCCGAAACACCCTGAGGTACATGTTCTCCCTGCGAGACTCGTTCCCTGTGCTCGAGGGTGGCTGGCTCCTGGACAAGCTATCAAACCAGACCAGCTACACCCTCCTCAGCGGCAGCACAACAGCCACCGAATTCGGCATCTGGAGCGTCGTCCGCTCATACAACACGCAGACCCAGACAGTATCGTCCAACAGCACGACGCCCGTCTGGCTGGTCTTCCACAACAACAACGTGACGACCAACTATATCTTTGACTGCAGCACCGAGGAGAAGGCTTTCCTCGCGCCCTTCGATGCCGGCAAGTCCGTCAGGAACCTCATGAACTCGAGCGAGGCCGTCTACACGCTTGGTGACTCGTCTGTCTCCAACACCAACTGGACAGGCACAGACGCCAACATGGGCTGCTTCGCCAACATCACCATGCAGCCGTACGAGTTCAAGGTGTTTGTCGTCAGCGATGATTATGTCGCCCCTGGGCCCATGATCACCAAGTTCTCGCCGGGCCACGACTTCCAGATCGATTCGTCCGTGAACACGACAGGCGAGGTGGAGATCGTGCTGGGCTTCTCGGTCGAGATGGACTGTGACACCGTCAGCTCTGTTGTTTATGTCGAGTCGTACCTTGATGGCTATGGGGCCCAGAACCTGACAAGCTTCGGCACAGCTGAGTGTGGCGCCGTGACCGAGACAGAGGTTGGGGATTTTGTCGGTTACATTCCTACGGCCTGGACCTGGACCGCGACGCTCTCTGGACTGCAGGACGGTGTGCACAGGCTCACTGTCGCCAACGCGTCCACCTCGGACGGTGTGACAACCAACAGCATCGACCGCTTCCTCATTCGACGGGGCCTGCCTACCAACCCCGTCGTCTGGCCGCAGACGGGCAACTACTCGTCTGCGCTGTTGACCGTGGACGATGACGAGATCATGACTGTCCACCACAGCGCCCCAGGCGCCCAGAAGTGGCGGTACAGCACCAACTGGGGCTCGAGCTGGAGCAGCTGGGACAACTACACAGGCGAATCCCGGACCGTCACGACTCTGTCCTGGTCCGGAACCACGAAACAGGCCTGGGACGGCTACCACCTGATGGTTCAGTACTGGAGCCGGCCCCTCGGATCATCGGCCTTCATCCAGCATGGCGACTATGGCGTCGCCTACCAGCGCCAGCAGCCTCACATCTTCATGCATGGTGACTTCAACGACTGGGGCTTCGACTCGGGCGTTCCCAACTCCATGACGCTCGCGGGCAACAGCACGTGGGAGATGCATTTCATGTACGAATGGCCGGCCCAGGTGCAGGCCAACATCTGGGGGATGAACCCGGACGGTCAGTCGGACCAGACCTTCCTGTATGGCGATATCGACGGTGATGGCATCCTCGACAGGCTGGCGCCGAGCAGTCTGTCGACCAACGTGTTCAACATGACCTCGGCCCCGTCGTGGCCACACCTGTCGTACAAGCTGGTCATCGACGACGCGACCTGGTCAATCAAGGCCGTGCCCACGGGCAGCGCGCCCTTGCAGGTCTGGCTCTTCTGGTTCCTGGCCATCATCCCCATCATCACTGCGGCCCTGGCGGGGTGGGTGTACGTCCGCGGCTTCTACCAGGTCAAGGTCAACAAGAAGGGCTTCAAGAGAAAGACCAAGCTCTTCATATCGCTCGACGGCCTCCTGAAGCCTTCAGACGCAGACGAGAAGAAGGGAAAGCACGGCATCGCCCTCCGAGCCCTCTCGCCGTCCTCGGCGTCGACATCTCTCCCCGTGGTCAAGTCCGCAGGCGAGAAGAGGACTGTCCTGATCGCTACTATGGAGTATAACATCGACGACTGGAATATCAGCATCAAGATCGGCGGCCTGGGTGTCATGGCCAAGCTGATGAGCACGGCTCTGGAGCACGTCAACCTCATCTGGGTGGTTCCCTGCGTGGGCGGCATCGAGTACCCGATGGATGAGCCCGCCGAGTCCATGTTTGTCGAGATTATGGGCGAGTCTTACGAGGTCAACGTGCAGTACCACAAGGTCAAGAACATCACCTACGTCCTCCTCGATGCGCCCATCTTCCGCCAGCAGACCAAGGCGGAACCCTACATCGCCAGGATGGACGACATTGAGAGCGGTATCCTGTACGCCGCCTGGAACAGCTGTATCGCCGAGACGATGCGCCGGTTCCCCGTCGACATCTACCACATCAACGATTACCACGGTGCCATTGCCCCCCTGTACCTGCTGCCACAGGTGATTCCCGTCTGTCTATCGCTCCACAACGCCGAGTTCCAGGGCCTCTGGCCGATGCGCACGCCCGAAGAGAGCAAGGAGGTCTGCGAGGTCTTCAACCTGCCGAACGAGGTCGTCAAGAAGTACGTCCAGTACGGCTCCGTCTTCAACCTGCTCCATGCCGGCGCCAGCTACCTGCGCTATCACCAGAGGGGCTTCGGTGCTGTGGGCGTGTCCAAGAAGTACGGCGACCGCTCGCTCGCCCGGTACCCTATCTTCTGGAGTCTGAAGAACATTGGTCAGCTTCCCAACCCCGACCCTTCGGATACAGCCGCATGGGAGCCCGAGAAAGATGCCACGAGCAGCAGCAAGGAGGGCGTCGAAATTGACGCGGCCTTTGAGGCCGGTCGTGCCGATCTCCGCGTCAAGGCCCAGGAGTGGGCTGGTCTCGAGGTCGACCCGACGGCTGAGCTGTTTGTCTTTGTCGGCCGTTGGTCCCTCCAGAAGGGTGTCGACCTGATCGCCGATATCTTCCCCAGCATTCTGGAAAAGTACCCAAAGACACAGCTTATTTGTGTCGGTCCCGTTATCGACCTATACGGCAAGTTCGCCGCCCTCAAACTCGCTAAGCTGATGGATAAGTACCCCAGGAGAGTGTTCTCGAAGCCCGAGTTCACACAGCTTCCGCCCTACATCTTCAGCGGCGCTGAGTTCGCTCTGATCCCGTCCCGTGACGAGCCTTTTGGTCTCGTCGCCGTCGAATTCGGAAGGAAAGGTGCGCTGGGTGTCGGCGCCAGGGTGGGTGGCCTGGGACAGATGCCAGGCTGGTGGTATACTGTCGAGTCGATGACGCCTGCTCACTTGCTGGACCAGTTCAGGCACTCGCTGAAGGAGGCGCTCGAGTCCAAGCAAAAGGTGCGGGCGCTCATGCGCGCGTGGTCTGCCAAGCAGCGGTTCCCCGTGAAGCAGTGGGTGAACCAGATCGATAACCTCTACGACGAGTCGATCCGTATCTCGCACAAGGAGGCGACCAAGAAGAAGAACCTCCTTGTGAGCAGGTCCATGCTCTCGCTCAACACGTATGCGAACGACTCCGGCACTGGGCCCGACACGCCCGGTGCGTCCAGACCGTCCACGCCCGGCTTCAAGGTTGAGATCTCGTCACCGGCCATGGTGAGCAGCTCCCTGCTGCAGCACTCCTCGCCCTCGCCTGACCTCCCGGCCGCGTCCCCCACCGGGCTGCCCTCGCCTGTGTTCGGAACAAGCCACAGCCGCCTCTCGTCGGCCAGCAACCTGAGCAACCTCGGCTCGCCTGGCCTGATGCCCAAGTTCCCCTGGACGAGCCTGGAGCCCGGATCACACGCGAGCGTGGCGTCGTTTGACAGCTTTGCCATGCGCGCGCAGCAGGACGGCCACACCTCGATGCGGCCCGGCTCGGTGGCCCCCGACTTCACCGACCCGATGACGGGCCTGCCGCTGCCCAAGCCCAGCTTCTACCAGCAGAGCAACCGCGGGAGCCAGCTGTCGCTCAGCGACGTGGTGGGCGAGCGGCACGACATGAAGCTGCAGAAGGTGGACCTGTCCTTCACAGACGCGAACGGGGAGTTCTTCGCCGAGTTCCAGGAGATGCTCGACGGTATCACGGCCAAGAACTCGCACACGGACCTGTGCATCGAGGAGTTCCTCAAGAAGAGCGAGAAGGAGTGGTTCAAGCGGTACCGGAACGCCAAGCTGGGCATCGACAGCCGCGACGCGAGCAGGACGCGCAGCCCCATGGGCAGGCGGCCCGAGAGCAGGGACGGCAAGGACAGGAACTCGTCCGTCGTCAGCAGAGGCCGACCGAGGCACCGCAGTATTACTCCCCACAGTATCAATACGTATATGAGCACGGAAGCCGACTCACCGCGCGAACTAGACGTTGACGATGAATTCTTGTTGGGTTCCGGTTACAAGGCGCCGACGGGGTTGAGAAAGTGAGTTTTCTAGTCCTCCCTATTTTTCTTTTCTTTTATTGCTATCAGTCTCTTTGATGAAGCCATTCTTACTGACACCATTTACGTCTCAACCAGGTTCCTCTCGATCCGCATCGGAGATTGGCCCATCTACGCCTTCATGATGGCGCTCGGCCAGATCCTGTCTGTCAACTCGTACCAGATTACCCTGCTCACCGGCGAGGCCTCGCAGACCACCAACAAGCTGTACATCATCGGCGCCGTCTATCTGGTCACCTCCATCATGTGGTGGCTTATGGTCCGCAACTTCAAGTCTCTGTACAGCATCGCCTTGCCCTGGGGCTTCTTCGGCCTGGCCTTTGCCATCATGGGAGTCACTGGTTTCATCAGCAACGGTGACACACAGGAGACCGTGGAGCTGATCGCTACTGTTCTGTATGCGGCTGGTGCTAGCAGCGGTGGTGTCATGTTTGCGCTGAACTTTGGTGACGAAGGTGAGTTTTTTTTCTTCTTCTCTCTTTTCTTTCTTCTCTCTCTCTCTCGGAGGTAATACTGATGACCCAAAAAAAAAAAAAACCAGGCGGCTCTCCGACCAAATCATGGGTCCTGCGTGCCATCTCTGTCGCCGGCATCGCCCAGGTCTACACACTAATGCTCTGGTACTGGGGGTCTCTCGTCGCAGTGTCCGAGGCTACTATTACTGGCAACATCGGCAACTCTGACGTCCCCCTGGGCCTGGTGGTCTGCGTGCCCCTTGCTGTTATCTTCTGGGCCATCGGCATCATGCTCTTCCTCGGCCTTCCCGACTACTACCGCCAGTCGCCCGAGTCCATCCCCGGCCTCTACATCTCCCTGCTGCACAGGAAGCTCGTCCCCTGGTTCTTCGTCGCCATCATCATCCAGAACTACTGGCTGTCCGCCCCCTACGGCCGCAACTGGGAGTTCCTCTTCGACAGCCAGTACATCCCCACCTGGGCCGCCGCCGTGCTGGCCCTGGGCTTCTTCGTCGGCCTGTGGAGCATCGTCCTCTACGTCTTCAGCCTCTTCTCGGACGAGCACACCTGGCTCCTCCCCATCTTCGCCATCGGCCTCGGCGCCCCCCGCTGGGCCCAGATGCTCTGGGGCTGCTCCGGCATCGGCTGGTACGTCCCCTGGGTCGGCTCGGGTCTGGCCTCGGCCATCCTCTCGCGCTGCCTGTGGCTGTGGCTCGGCCTCCTCGACGCCATCCAGGGCGTGGGCCTGGGCATGATGCTGCTCGCCACCCTGACGAGACAGCACGTCCTCGCCGTGCTCATCGGCACCCAGGCCGTCGGTTCCGCCGTGACCATGCTGGCCCGGGCGACAAGCCCCAACCGCCTCGACGCCACCACCACCTTTCCCGACTTTAGCCAGGGTGCCCTCCCCGGCGCTGCCCAGAAGTGGTTCTGGATCTGCCTTGCCTTCCAGCTTGTCATTCCCTTTGGCTACTTCAAGTTCTTCCGCAAGGAGCAGGTCGCCAAGCCGTAAGGGGAAGTCTATTGCTATTTCTCCTTCTATTCTTTTCTTCTTTGGGTTTTATATATTGCTCAAACATTATTTTTTTTCTTATGTGTTACCCACCTTACAGGCATCAGCGAAAGGTCAACCTGGGCGTTTTTTTCTTTTCCCGTCTCTTTTTTTTTTGAATTCTTGGAAATGGATTATAGATAAAAAGAGATTTTTCACATGGTTTTTTTTTTTTTTTTTTTTTTTTTTCTTGTTTTTTTTTTTTTTTTTTTTTTTTTGCATATATATCATCTAGTGGTAACTTACAAAGGCGGATCAATAAGGGGAGGAAGAGGCGCTTCGTGCTCTCCGGGTTATTTTGGGAGGCTATATGAATTATTATCTTATATAAATACTTACTGCACACGAGATACCAAATATACCGCACTTTACGCAACACTCGAGCTTTCTTTCTTCTGTTTCTTTTTTTCTGTAGTCGTTCAAAGCCACCTAGGCAAGGGTTTTAATTTGATCTATCTCTTGAGTGAGTTCCAGCAGCAATCTATAGAGCCCAAGCCACGGCCTATTCATCCTTCATCTCCACCGCCCTCCGCATCCTTTCCCTCTCCCACTTCTCATCACACTCACTACGGTGGTCTGTGTATTCGTCGGTAGTAGCCCATGAGGCGTGCGTTTGTTCTCCAAGGTAGCCCCCCCCCCCAAAACATCCTGCGTAATACTACAGGCCTGGACTACTGAACATGATATCTCCTTCTCCTGAGCCCGTGTCTCGAAGAAACAAAGGGAGCCAAAGGCTCAAGTCTGATGTGCTCTCGGCGACATCGTATGTTGGGGGACCGGTCTCGTCGTGCCCCGTGATTGTAAAGTTTTGCCTCAATCCAGGTGTGCGCGCGTTTGACGTGCAAAAGCTCGCGTTGTCGTTGCTTCCCTGTCGAAGGCTGTCTAGCGATTGTGCCTCGTAGGTATTCATTCTTCAACAAGGACCCGACGACGATGTAGGTGGCCAGAAGCGGCTGCCTGCCTGAGCTGGGAACTGGCCCGCCTGTCGAGTCGCCCGCCTTCTCCTCTGTCGCCACCAGAATAATATGTTGTCGCACCTGACGGTTGCCAGCTTCGACATGAACCCATTAATTTCTAAGCCTTTGGGTCTCTCTACTACTATGCAGCAGCACAAACCCTTGTTCTTTTTTTCTTTTTGTTTCTTTTTTTTTTTTTTGGCGAATACTTTAGGCCAAAAACATTTTTGTTGTCGAGATATCGGCAAAAGTGCTGACCAGATTGGGTTAGAGAGGGAGGAACAATAGAGGAGGGGTCCGATGGTACGCCGAAGGAGGCCCGGGCGTGCCTGCCATGCCATGCGTGCCTTCCCATGCTTCCTTCCCTGATATGAGACGGGCGCTGTGGATGGGTTACCCTTGACTACTCACTCACGCTACTGTACCTAGTGTACGTACTTAAAAGAAGTTACCTAGTAATTCAGTCTGCTTTCATCTGCTTGTGGCTTGACAGGGAAATCGCTATCCTGCGCAGCATGACGAAAGCGCAGAAACCGTCGACGGCCGAAAAGAGAGGATCGACCGACCGGTGTTCCCCCCCATAGCAGCTTGTCATCGTCGCCTTTGCCTTGCCTACATGTGACTTGACTGACTGACTGACTGACTGACTGACTTGTCCCTCTTTGCGACCCGAGCACACCTACAGACGAGGCCAATTGGACTTTTCTCTCTCTTTCTTTCCCCCCTCCCCCCCTCTTCTTCTTCTTTTTTTTTTTTTTTTTTTTTTTTTTTTTGACGTGGCACACCGCCGTCCATTCAACTCTCGACTGCGCGCGCGTGCAGCCAAGTCAACCCTCCATCTCGGTCCCAGGTGCTGCTGCTGTCCAGACCAATCCCAGTCGAGGCCCAATCCCAACCAATCCTCCTCCTCCTCCATCCCAGCACGGATATATTTCTCTCGGTCTCTCCGCCCCGAACAAGCAGGACGAGTTGAGTCAGAGGTCAGTCAGGTCGTCCCAAGGTTCAGGTCAAAAAGGCCCCAGGCCACCTCGGTCGCAGGCAAAACAATATCCGAACCGAGAGACAAGCCTTCCGATGCTAAAAGAGAGAAAAAGACAGGATCCGGTCTGAACTGATATCCAATCCGTGGCTTGCCCACTGCAATCTTTCTTCTTCCACCCGACTCTGTCTCACACAAATAATCCCGACCCGAACCAAAGCTTGAAACCCTCCCAGGGCCCAGGTCTGACCAGACCCCCACGCTACGAGCTCGGTGGAAGGGAGGAAGAAGGGACAAGTCGACAAGGTAGTACGCCGTTTGTCACTGTTTGAGGCGGACTATCCCCTGAAAGGGCGAGGGGGCGAAAAAAGAAAAAAAAAAAGTTAACGGAAGGGAAAAAAGCAATCATGGCGAGGGATAGGGATCAAACAGACAGCATGTCACCTTCCACGGGCCAATCAAAACGGCCACCCTCAGGCCGCGACACGGACTCGTTAGCCAGCGACCAGACACAGCGTCCTCATAACCAGCAGCAAACACAACAGCAGCAGCAGCAGCAACAGCAGCACAGGAAACACCAGCAGAGACACCATGTTGGGGGAGGTACAGGTGGTCGAATGCATGCAAGAGTTCCCTCCTCCAAAGGCCTGTCCAAGCAGAACGCCACCACCTCCTCGACCAAGCTCCACCGCCGTCTCACCTCGCCATCTCCCGACCGTGGCACCACCACCACCGCCAACACAAACACGAACGCGGCGGCCGCCGCCCCCGCTGCCGCCCCCGGGCTGACCTTCTCCTCCTCCTCCACCTCGAACAACCACCACCATCACCACCACCAGCGCAAGCACTCAGCCCACTCCTCCGACCTGAGGCTGTCGCGCAACCCCTCCGCCACGAACCTCAAGAAGAACGCCTCCCAGACCACCCTCAAGCGCAACAAGTCCCACGTCGAGGTCGGCAGGCGGAGCAAGTCCTCCGCCCAGCTCAAGCGCTCCTCGTCCGAGAAGACAGTCAGCAAGCTCAAGCCCTCCAAGACGGCCGTCCACTTCGACATCGGGACCGACGGCCAGTTCGACCAGGAAGACGACGAAGACGACGTGGGAGAGTGGGTCGACGCCAGCAGCTCCGCCTCCCCGTACCTGTCGCGCCGTGGCTCCGTCATCACCAGCGGCCAGTCCTCCGCGCGCGCCCAGGGCAGCCCCGTACCACACGCGGGTGGCGGCGCCGGCGGCGGCAGCAGCAGCAGCAGGAAGAGCAGCAGCAGCGACGCCGCGGCGGCGGAGGATGACGGCGACAACGGGGACGAGGAGCCGACACCGCTAGCGGAGCCCCAGAGGCTTCTGTTCGACCCCATCACCCAGCACAGCAGGGACCTCACCTCGAGGCTGCTGCAGCGCACCCCGTCGCACAGCGCCACCACCAGCATGTCCAATATGACCGCGCTGGCCAAGGCGGCCACGGCCGACAGCAAGCACTCGGCGAGCACCCTGTCTGTGATCTCGGCCCAGCCTCAGGGCGTGGCGGGTAGCAACGGCGTGGACGAGGTCACGTCGCGGTTCATCACGTCACAGGGCTCCGCGGGGTCCTTTTACACATCCGCCGAGGCAGCCGCCAGGGCAGGCAAGAGGCCGCAGTCGATGGGTGCTCTGCCCGGCCCAGCGGACACAGGACTGTCCGCCGCGACTACACAGGTACAGGAAGAGGAGGAGGAGGAGGAGGAGGAGGAGGAGGAGGAGGAGGAGGAGGATGATGATGATGAGGATAATACCAACGATACCACACAGCCCCACCACCACCACCACCACCACCACCACCACCACCACCACCACCACCACCAGCAGCAGCAACAGCAACAGCAGCAGCACCAGTACCACGAAGACGAGGGGCTGACCGACGAGGAAGACAAGGGCATCACGAGCGCCATAGCGACCACGGCCCGGTCCAGGAAGGAGGGACCTGTGGACGCCCGATCGGAGAAGAGTTGGACCCAGCAGAAGATCAACCTCCAACGCGCCAGCTCGTCCATGGAGCCCGTGCGCCACCGCCACTCGGGCATAGGCGGCTTCGCGGCTGAGGTCGCCGAGGTCGCGGGCCCGCTCCTCGGGGGCGCCGGCTATGAGAGCCAGGACCCGCGCGTGTATAAGCTCCTCGAGCGCACCGGCGTCGAGTACAACATTGTCCGTCGGTACCAGAACCCCGTCGCCCGGTCTCTGGCCCGCATCGCCCAGCTGCCCGGCAACGACAAGGCCAGGCGGATCCCGCGCGGCGGCCCGCCGCCACCGTCGTCGTCGTCGTCGGGCCGGCGCTCCCTGCAGAACTTTGGGCTGAGCCAGAGCTTCCGAGAGCCGGGGGCTGTGGGCACAGGGGCGACGACGAACCGCCGGCGGCCCGAGACGCCCAGGCGATCGCACTCGACTACTAGGCACAGCGGGGCGGGCTCGAGCCTGGACATGGACGACGACGGCGGCGCGGCGGCCAGCATGCACGAGGGGCCCGGATCCCGCCTCAGCGGGGCGAGCCTGGTCAACGGCGAGGAGGACGAGGGGATCCAGGCAATCCTGAGGGCCATGTGGGATAAGAACCTGGTGGATCTGGCCACGAGTGCGGACTAGGGCCCCGGGAAAACATGCTCCTCCTCGCCCTCGGCCCAGATGGACAGGAGAGATTTATGCCGTGGATCATTCATATCATATTACAAGGGTGCAAAATCACCTCGTGGGCGTCTTGTCGTCGTCGTCGTTCCATCGTCGTCTGCGCGAGCTTTACGATCTCGAGGAATCTCTGGCCAATCCAAGGACGGGGGGAGGCACGATGGATGGGAGACGGCGTTTGGGTACGGTACAGGTACAGGTAAGGTACAGCATTGCGAAGGGCAGGGAAAACCACATCATCAAGATTGCCATTCTTTCCCCAAGAACCATTATTTATTCCTCCAAGGATCATTTGGGGCTCTCTTGTCCTTCTACACTGGTGCAGTTTATGTCAGGTATTTCCATATGAAGTCATCTAGAGCTGAAGACCGAAGATACTGTGTCCTCCTTCCTTCATTAGCAAGTGAGGAGTATAGACGTGTTGTTATTCTCCAAGTGATATGAGTCTGTCTCTAAAAGAAAAGGAGAAGAAAGGAAGAAAAGGGGAGAAAAGAAGAAAAAA
Organism: Cryphonectria carpinicola; assembly: GCA_014849955.1. Classification (NCBI taxonomy): domain Eukaryota; kingdom Fungi; phylum Ascomycota; class Sordariomycetes; order Diaporthales; family Cryphonectriaceae; genus Cryphonectria; species Cryphonectria carpinicola. The sequence continues at coordinate 39,513 of JACWRQ010000107.1, read as the reverse complement.
AAGGGTAAATCAAAATGGGTGTGCCAAAAAGGACAGAGAGTAATGGTTAAAGCCGCCTCTTTGATGGGGTACAGTAGGCTTATTAAGCCACCAAGCCCGTTCGCAGGGGTCCAATCCCAGCCGAGGCGGCAACTTGGACGGCTTCATCTTCATCTTCCTGGACTCTCTTTCCCAAAAGCAACAACCGCCCTCATCCGCACCAAAGCTAACCCGTCGACCATCTCATCTGTACCCAGAGCGTCTTCTTGCGTACATACATATTTTCCTCTTTCTCTCGCCTCTTTTCTACCACAGCACTAGGATCCGAATCAACACAAAATGAGTGCGCAGCTGTCACAACTCGAGGAGGAGAAGAAACAGTACCAAGAGCAGGTACGTTTGTTGCGCGCCTGGATTTGCTGCTTCCCCTGCTGCCCCCTCTCCTTCTTCCACCGTATCACTCCTATTAACTCCCGTATCGTGACCAGCTCGACATCGTCTCCCAGTCCCTCCACGATGAGCCAGAGAACGCCGAGCTCCTCGGGCTCAAGGTCGAGCTCGAGGAGATGATCAAGATGATCAACGAGTCCATCGCCGACATCGCCCCCTCCCACCAGCGGCCCGCGCAGGCCCAGGCCGCAGCACCCCCTCCGCCGCCATCACCACCGGCTGCCGCCAAGCCTGAGAAGTGGTCCCGCGAGAACCACCCGGCGTTCAAGAAGCAGGTCCAGGAGGAGAAGGACCGCACGGAGGCCGCCGACGCCAACGCCAACGCCGCCGCGGCTGCGGAGCCGGTACAGATGAATTATGCGGTCAACGACACCGTCCTGGCCAAGTGGGTGTCGGGCGACAAGGGCTTTTACCCGGCGCGGATCACGGCGGTCACGGGGAGCAGCACGCAGCCCATCTACACGGTCAAGTTCAAGAGCTACGACACGGTCGAGACGCTGCGGGGCCGGGATATCAAGCCCGCCACCAACAAGCGCAAGGCCGATGGGACGTCTGCGGGCGGCGCGGGTGGTAACCTTGGCAGCCCGGTTACGCCAGGGACGCCGTCGTCGTCGTCGGCAGCGGCAACAGCTGCTTCTTCTGCTGCTGGCTTTCCGGGTACCGGCGGGTCGGCGACGAGCAACAACGGCATCGTCCTGACGAGCGCGCCGAGTGTGTACCCGCAGGCGGAGGACAAGGGCGCAGACGGGGCTGAGAAACCGGCCAAGAAGTTCAAGAAGATCAAGGCGACCAAGGAGCTCGAGAAGGGAAAGAACAAGTGGCAAGAGTTCAACAACAAGAGCAAGTTCGGCAAGGCGCAGAAGAAGGACAGCATGTTCCGAACGCCAGAGGGTGTGCACGGGCGAGGTATGTGAACCCGCGGCCCCGCGGCCCCAAGAGTCATCATCATCATCATCATCATCATCATCATCATCATCATCATATGCTAACGTGTGGGTGTGTGTCTTTGTGTGTTTTTGCTTCAACAGTTGGGTTCACAGGCTCGGGACAGGCCATGCGCAAGGATCCTACCAGGAGTCGTCATATCTACCAACCTAATGAGGACGTTGACTAAGATGCTTTTTTCTTGCTGCAGAAAACCTTTTCTTCGTCATCCGGGGCTATCTCGGAGCGCGGCAACAAAGACAACTGCTGGACCATCTTCCTTCGAAACCTGAAAAGCCAGGATACAGGACACTCTCTCGACCGCTGCGCAGATGGGCCCCCTCTCGGCCCTCGCAACACCCACATCTCGCGCTCTCTCTCTCTCTCTCTCTCTCTCTCTCTCTCTCTCTCTCTCTCTCTTTCCGGTCTCTTTCCTTACTGGTGTTTTTTGTTCGGGCGTTGGGACTTGGGTCTACCACATCTTCCTCTTCTCCACGGTAAAACGCACCTTTGATTTCTCAGATGGAGGCTAACTCGGTTCTTTCTCATGGCTCCCGCGCGAAGACTGTCTCTGTCGTCACTACAGTCATTCAAAAGAAAGAAAGAAAATTCAGCAGCGCACAGCTTAATATGACGTGCTCAACACTGTTGAGTGAGTCCCTTGTTACATGAGGCCTGAGTCTGTTATGAGACAATGTGTATATATATGCAAATATATGTATCTCTTGTGTATGATTACAATGAGATTTCGGAACCCTTTGACATTGGTTTTTGGTTGAATCTTTCGCTGAATCGAAGCCACTGTAGGAGCTGGCTTAATTCCCCCTACACTGACAGATTTTGGCGATCTGATAGTGAGACGGTTCTGTTTCTAAAATTTGGTCTATCTGTGAATCCTGAAAACTTGCCTCCATCCTGGAGAGAACGGCGTTCAGTATTTATCTTTTCATCTTGCTCGAGGTCAATGTAGCTACGACAAATGGCCCTCATGATGGCTTGTATCAGCGTTTCATGTACAGCGAGGTCTCGTTCCTTAGAGATAAATGTCTGTGGCTATAGGTTTTGGTATCTATGCCATGGCCTCAGAATTACTTTACACACAAGTCTCGAATCACAGATCCCGCAACTCTTTTGAAGTTCATGATATATGTATCGTAAAGGTGGTGAGATCGGTCATTCAAGCCAAGGCGGGCAAATAAACATAACCCCTGGAGACAAATGGGGCCAGGACCCTCCGTAAATCCTCGCCTACCTACGCCGCCTCAGGCAAGATGCGACCAGGCTTCTTCATCTCAAAGGATTCGCTTTCCCTCTTGGAGACACCTGCAGCGATTTCAATGGTCCCCCCTGTCAGCAGAGGGGGTTCCTTTGGGGGGGGGGGCGGGGGGCGCAGCAGCATCAAATTGACCATTTGGAGCCTGTGGCTCTGCTTTATATTCCCGTCTTGTCGACCTCCTCTCGCTCTCGGCGCACAACCATTCTCTTTCCTTTATCTCATTCTCACCTTTTTTTTCTTCTTTTCTTCTTCTTCTTCTTTTCCTTGATGATCACATACATCATGGCAGACTCTACGATCTCTGAGGAGAAGATTGGCATGTTGTGCGCTGCTGATGGTGACGAAGGGGAAGAGGAGGAACCGTCGTCTGTCGACTTGGAGGAGGCCCGCCATGATGACCCAATACCGTCCGCCGAGGACGTCGAGGAGGAAGATGAAAAGTCACAGCAGCGTGTGGCTGCCCCTCAAGACGGACCCAGGTTCATGTTAAGCATCCGCTTGATCCTCTGCGTCTGTCTCGGCCTGGTCGGCTGCCGGGTCGTCCTGGCTGCAGCCAGCCTTTACCCGGGAAGACACTGCGCTGGCAAGACAAATACCTCTGCCCATACTGGTCCCACAACGGTACACCACACACTATCACGACACAAGATCCCAGCAGACAGGGCCTTCATCCTCGAGATGGAGGCGGAGCTGGACCGCCTCGAGTCCGAACAGGACACGGCATCCATTCCGCCGCGGACCCTCGACGACAGCAAGCAGTGTCTCTCCGCGATGATACAGCGAGAGTCCTCGACCAGCTGCAGCCTGCGGTTCACGGAGGAGCAGCTGGAACAGATGCTGCACGACCCAGATCCCACGCCCCGCACGAGCTTCTGCTCCGAAACGTGCCGAGGGGGCGCCCCGTGGTTGACCGGATGTCAGACGGCGGTGGAACTCACACCAGAGGTGCAAGGCTTCATCACCAGGAGCGTCCCGGCCCGAGAGAGGCGGTCGACGTACTGCAGCGCCCTAGCACCCGCCGCGGAGCACGACAACTGCGGCAAGGCCCTCGTCGACATGAACAGAACGGACTGGGCTTTCACGCTCCGTAGTTTCAACCTGGACTTCATGAGCCAGGTGGACCAGGCCCTGGCGGGGCTGCTGGAGGCCCAGGCTGCTAAGCGGCGGCAGCAGCAGCAGCAGCAGCAGCAGCAGGAGCAGCAGGAGCATCCCGACCTGCGCGCCAAAGCCCAGAAGCCCCTTCTCGGCGAGATGCCCTCGCAGCAGCAGCAGCAGAAGCAACAGCTAGGCGCCACCATATGTGCGGGCTGTTTCTGGCGGCAGGTGGCCGGCGCCCACCTGGGAGACGCGAGGACCTTCATGACCACAGCGCCCTCGCCCGCCGAGTACGTCGGGTTTGTAAAGCGGTACCACGCCGCGTGCACGTCTCTGGGGGCGGACTGGCTCGGCGACGTGCCCTACGGGGACGACCCGCTGCTCTGGCGCGAGCAGACGCCGAGCGGGGACGTCATGCGGTACGTCGACTCGGACGAGTGGGACGAGGCGTGGATGCCGGCTGGGCGCATCTATGGCCTGAACGAGGCGACGCGGCAGGTCTGCTGGCGGGAGAAGGCGGCGGGCGGGGCGGACTCGCTGTGGCACGTGCTTCTTGCGGAGAGGACGCTCGGGTACGTACGGGAGGACAGGTGGGATGAATGGACGCGCGAGATTGATTATAGGAGGCTGGCGGATGCCGAGTTTTGGGAGGGGGCGGACGGGAAATCTCTCAGCAAGCACAAGGGTCCAGAGGCCGTCATGGAGATGGATTTTTTTGGGGAGGGGAGGAGAGGGAGAGGGAGAGGATGAGGCAAGTCGGAGGGAAAAAAAAGACTCGCGAAGAATGGCAGGCATTTGTCATCGATATACTCTGGTTTTATATTAGCATTCTGTATTTCAAGACATAATTGCGAATCTTGTTCATGGTCCAGCTTGCACTCACCTCCTGAGTGCACATATATGTTGTTTCACCATGATCTGTGAGCCGCTTCGGCTGATCACCTGGCAGCAGTGCGAGAAGCAAGCGGCTATACTGGGCCATTCCCGTTTAATATATCACCTTGACCTAGTCAAGCCCCTTCACCTCCGCAGGCCATTCCAGGTCCTTGCTATTAAATCGCCCTGAACATACTTGTGTATGCTCTGGCATCTTCCAGGACCCTCCTTCATGAGCCTTCAGTACAAGCCATACTGTACTCTGAAAGAGATGGTAAGCTCATGGGCTTTTTCTTGGACGACAGCAGATTCGGTACGTCTCGGCGGGCACCTATAAGACTCGTCAAAACTGGACCTCACGAACATTATTATCATTCGACCACACAAGCCACTCAAAGCCCTCAGCAGCCTATTCTCAAGGGTAGTCACCATGAACGACTGAGTGAGGATCATTTCTGTATTTTTTTTCCCATCCCCGATTTCGAATTTCGTACGAACAGCTCGCGCATGCTATCTTGTCTTGATCGTATTTCTGGGGGGTGCAGAATATGTGAAAGAATCGAAACGATGCTCATCAGGTGACGCAGAATCCGCATGTCTACCGCCGTCTATGCCTTGCCCTCGTTCAGCTTTCGGAAGAAATCCATGACGCCGGTGAAGACCACAAGGAGAATACCACCGCCCTATTAGCACGTCGTTAGTCAATAACAGCACCCAAACCAAACCAAAAAGCAAATTGTCATAGGAACAAGAGACTGTATAGAAAACTCACCGGACCCAGACGCAACACCTTGGGCAAGAAGCCCTTGTAGAGCGCAGCGAAGCCCTCCTCCTTCATGACGGTGCCGACAGCAGGCCAGGCCCAGTTGTACTTGGGGACGGTACCGGGGACCTTGGGGCTGTTCTGGATGCGCGACTTGACCACGTCCATAGGTGTGTTCAGGATGGTGCCGACCGTACCACCGACCGTACCGGCCATGATGTCGTTGAACATCTGTCCCCGCTTGTCGCTCGCCTTGGGCAGCAGCTGGCGCACCTGGAAGATGCAGCCAAAGTAGCCCGCGTTCCACAGGATGTGACGCCACAGCGTGCTCTCCAGGCCGTTGTACATGGCCAGCACGCCCTCCTGCTTGATCGTCTTGGCGACCACGTCCAGCATGCCATTGTACTTGCCGGCCGAGGCCTTGTCCTGCAGGCGGATCTTGACGAGCTCGAAGGGCACGACGACAAAGGACTCGGTGGCGCCAGCGGTGGCGCCCGTCAGGACGGAGAGCGACTGGTTCATCTTGTCGGCGCCGAAGGCCTTGCGGTAGAATTTGCCCCACTCGTCATTGGCCGCGAACTTGGTGGCACGCTTGGGGGCCTCCATCAGGATCGGGGCGGTGATGCCTCGGTAGAGACGCGAGAAGCTGAGAAAAAGACGCGTCACATTGTCAGTTCTGCAGGGGCGCTCTCCACTTCTCTCTGAGCTGCTCCTCAGCCGTGGGTTCTTTCTGTACATACCCCTCATTGCGAACAATCTTGGAAAAGCAGTCAAACATGCCGTTGTAGGAGTCTGCGCCAGCTCCCTTGCCAGTCTGGAGTTGCCTGTGGTGGTGCTCGTCAGCTCAGGGACCTCCTCAACCCCACCCCCTTGGATGAAAGCTTACACTCTGGTCTTGACGACGTCCAGTGGGTACCTAAAGCCAGCTATCAGCATCACCAGTGTTGTTGTGCCAGCTCCTTGACACATACATAACCAGGATCTAAGAACAGATGGAGATGTCAGCAGGCCCGATGGGAACAATACAGAGGGTGTCCCTCATACCTCAGACACACCGGCGACAGCGCCTGCAAGGAGGAGCCATGTCAGCTTTTTGTAAATCAGACAAGTGTGGCATGTGACTTACCGGCGGCGAACTGGTATATGAAGGGGAGAGGCTTGTCGGAGGACATCTTGAAGACTGCTGCTAGGTTGCAATAGTCGTCAGCACTGGACTGGGGGTGGAGATTGTTGTTGTCGCTGTCGATGGGGAAACTCACAGGGACCAGAGACTGGGGCAGAGACTGGGCGACAGAGGTTTGTTGTGGAGAGTGAGTGAAGTTGATTCGAAATGTCCCGGCTACAAAAGGCTGTAGATAAAAAAAGCACCTTGGTTATCGGCATGCGAAAATCGGGTTGCCAGTGGTGCAATCCCCCACAATCCCCAACATCCCGCTTTACCTGGCGTGCCTGGGCCTGTGCTAGCGCCATGTGCCTGTACCTGCGGGGCCCTCTGAGAGGGCGGCATCGGATCTATGCGCCTAGAGGACCCCTGCTTCTGTACCCCACATCAGATGAACAATCCCCCTCCTTAGAACCAGCTCTGCTGTGAATTTTGCTGTCATGGGCAGCCGGAGAGCATAGCATCTTGTCTCGTGGGGAAAAGACATCGCCAGCACTAGGTGCAGTGTTGCTGGACATGGCACTAACTGAACAGGCTGGCAGCTAGCCACAGCGTTGGATGCTGTCTCATCTTGGCCCTAGCCAGGCGCCTGAACTGAACCTGTGGTCATGGGATACGATACAATCGCCATCACATAGGAGGCGAGGCGACATTTCATTATTATGATGACCCGGGAGAGAAGACAGCCAGGTCTTAAAAGACAACCTCACAACTTTTATTTTCTTTTTGCTGCGATTATGCCAGTGTGCTACTGGCAGATGCATCTGGCCCAGCGCTCAGCAATACAGAAGTTCCCCACGAATGCCTCCCTCCCTCCCTCTTTGAAAGTCTATCTAGCCTGTTCAACACCTTTAGATCTCCTTCTTCCATATCATGAATAATTCATCCCCACGCATCTACAGCTCTCCTCGCTCGGACCCTAAGGGCATTTAAGCTGCCTCATCAGTAATCAGCTTGATAACCTTGCCGATGGCGATCGTCTGTCCTTGGTCACGCTGCACACCGAAAATTAGCATTTGAGAAGGAAAGGAAAAGAAAGAAAAAAAAGGAGGAAAAAAACAAGAGGTGAGGCGTAGGGGTCGGAAGCCAGCTATTACTTACCAAGGTGAAACGGCCCATCTGCGGGTAGTCCTCGAATCTCTCAATACATACGGCGCCCGAGGCACCCGTCACCTCCATGCGGGCGATGATGCTGTCGCCCCTCTTGGCGTGCGTGGGTGGCCTCTTGCTCTTGCGGTTGGTACCCTTCTGCAGAGAGTGCAGCAGTGCTGCAAACGTGACCTCTTCAATGGCGGCGTGCACGTGCAGCACGCAGTTGAAGCCGGCCGACAAGATGGACTTCAGATCGAGAATGCGGATCTGTGCCTCGAACTGCTTGACGCAGTGCACCAGACGCTTCGGCGAACAGAGCACGAAACCCGGCAGGATGTCTTCTTCCTCTATGCCGCGCAGCCGCATTCGTACTTGGTCACCGCACTGCGCAATCGTGACCTCGTCTTCCTGCTCTCCATACACGGCCGCGGCATCCACCTTGGCCTTGTTGGGCATCATGATGAGGCTCATTCCCTTCTTCACGACACCAGCCTCGACACGCCCTTCCACCATGGTGCCCATGTCGCGGTATTTTCCAGCAATAGCCATCATGAACGGTGCGTTGAGCTTGCGCTCCAGGGCCTGCATGCCGTCCAGGTACTCGAGGAGAGAGGGACCGCTGTACCAAGGGCAGACCCCATCGGGTATCCTGTCCTTGATGCCCATCAGGGATTGAGCAGCGATGGGCATGAAGAAGACGTCCGTCTTCAGGTTGTATCCCGTGCCCTTCAGGAATGCAGAAAGCTTGGTTGTGCACTCCTTGAAACGATCCTCGGACCACTCCACGGTCGGGTCGTCCATCTTGTTGATAACGACAACCAGCTTGTTGACACCTTGGGTCTTGGCCAACATGGCATGCTCACGCGTCTGGCCGCCCTTCTCGAAACCAGTCTCATACTCGCCCTTTCGTGCGCTGTGCCACACAAGTCAGCAGAGGTGCTCGCCTTCCCAAGCCCACCTGATGGCTCCGTTGGGATTATGCTTACCTGATGACGAGAATGCCAACATCTGCCTGCGAGGCACCACCGATCATGTTCGGCACATATGTCTTGTGGCCAGGCGCGTCCAGGATGCTGTACTTGCGCTTGTCGGTCTCGAAGAATCCACGACCAACCTCGACAGTTTTGCCCTTGGATCGCTCTTCGTTTGTAAGATCCAGCGCCCATGATAGGTACCAAGTCTCCCGGCCCATCTCCCTGGCTTCCCTCTTATATTTGTCAAGCGTTCTTTGGTCCACCATACCCGTCTGGACAAGGATGGCGCCACCAAGAGTCGACTTGCCCGCGTCGACGTGACCGATGAAGATGATGTTGACGTGCTCTTTGCCGTACATCTCCTTCAGGGTCTCATCGTCAACATCAGCGCTCTGCTCCTGTTCGACCGCAGCAGCATCGCGAGCTGCCTTTGCACCGGCGCCGGCGGCTCGTGAAGGGCTGCTGCGTCCGGAAGAAGGTGTGGGCGATGTCTTTCCGGAGCCGGCCTTCTCGGAGCCAGCCTTCTCACCGGTTTTCTCGATAGCCTTCGCCGCGGTGACCTTAGCACCCTCCTCAGGCTTGGCCGCCTCCTCCTTCGTCTCGGCAGCGTCCCCCTTCTTTGGCTCTTCCTTGGCAGGCGCCGTACCACCAATGGTCAGGACCTTAGCCTTCGGCTTGGGGGCGTCGCCGCCAATGCTCAAAACCTTGGTCCCGCCCTCCTTCGCAACTGTCACCTTGGCGTTGGGGTCGGAGGAAGATGCTGCGGCGTCGGTCGGTCGCTTAGCAATGGTGGGGGTCTGCTTGGGGGCTTGTTGCTGCTGCTGCTGCTGCTGCTGCTGCTGCTGCTGCTGCTGAAGCTTCTGTTGTTGTTGTTGTTGCTGCTGCTGCTGCTGCTGCTGCTGTCCCTGTTGGTAGTTCTGGTACTGGCCTGTGTGTATGTCAGCGAGTTGCTTGGTTACAAGGCCGTGTCGCGTGCTGTCGGAGTCCCTACCGTAGCCCTGGTTGTACTGGGCCTGCTGTCCGTAGACGCTGCCGTAGCCACCCTGCCCTCCATATTGGTTGAAGCCCTGTTGACCGCCGTACTGAGGATAGTAGGCCTGTTGGTTCCCGCCGTAGAAACCCTGCTGGTACTGCGGCATGCCATAGCCACCTCCGTACGGCTGGCCTGGCTGGAAGGTCGCTGCTCCGGGCGTGAAAGTCGAGGCACCGGGGCGGAACGACTGTTGACCTTGATTGTTGCCCAGGTTCATCTGTTGGGCCTGCTGCGCCAGGTTCTCGTCCTGGGCAGCAGGGTCGTCCTCCCACGAGTTGAGGTTGGACATTGTGAGTCTTTCTTGAGGTGCGGTTGCAACAGACGATGTGTGCTGCAAGCGAGCGTTCGAAAGGTTGAAGAGGTAAGTGGAGGGGGTGCAGGTCAGACAGGAGGTTCTTCTGTGGCGGGGCTGCGAGACTCGACACGGTGGGGTGGTTTAGGCGGGTCTTTTAAAGAAACCACCTGAACTTTGACACAGGGATTCAGGTTGGCGGTTGGGTCGTAAAGGGAAACCGAGCCCTGTCCGGGATGCTACTGTAGTGGAATGGATAGACAGAGCACCTGGGCAGTGCAGGAGGGATAGTGACTCAAACAAGGCTGGATGTCCTGATTGCTGCCTAAGATTTCTCTTCCTTTCAAGCCTTGACAGAGTTTGGTAAGAATTTCAACAATAGGTTGGTTAGTTGATTGTGGTAGAATTTGCCGTGGCGGCGGGATCTCTGGTTAGAGAATGGCAGGAGGGGTCTGACCCCGCCACAGCATCATTATGGTGGGTTGGGCCTGTGAGCTGCCCAAAGCACCTAGGCAAGCTGGCAAGCTCAGGTGCTTAAGTAGCAGAGTAGTACCTGTAAAGAGGTCACTAACGCCCTTCCATACACTTCCCTGGGAGACCTGATAGTGTACAGCAGCAACTCTACCTGTCACTACAGACCAACCAACTCATCACAGTTCAAACGAATTCAGACAAGCAAGCACAAACAGATTTTTGCCTCGAGGTTGGCTCCAGCTTCCAGGTGAAGCATCTTCTTTACACATCTTCTCTTCCTCAGACAGCCATGAGGTCATATCAGATGTTCACTTACTAAACGCATACATACGGGGAGTCCTGGAACTTGCACGGCCAGCCACTCAGGACAACCCGAGGCAACCAAAGGAGGCCGACCAGGCCAGACCAGTCCTGGAATGGACGCCCTTCTGGCTCGGTTCGGCGCGCAGGCCGTCAACTATGCCATTCGAAGTGGCATAGCCCTCACCTCGACTTATGCCATCGGGCAGTGCTCTAGGCTGCTCAAGACCATTGACGACCGCGCAGTGCGCACTGAGCTCAAGTCATTGCAGGACCAGCTGAACAGCAAGATCAAGATCCTGTCACCGGTCATAGACCTGATAGAGTTTAAGTGAGTTATACGAAGCCGTCAAAGTTGGGTACGAGATCAGAATGCTGACCAGCGAGACAGGTCTGGCCGTGGTAATGTATTCTTGGAGTCGGCCGTTCCGCTGGCAAAAGCTCTCCATCGCGATATTGTCGCTCTCGGCAAGCGGCTCGAGAGTGCTGCGCTCGCGGAGGAGGGCTCTCGTCGGCTGAGAACGACGGCCGCGACGGACGAGGCCCACCATGCTGAACTCCTCGCCATCATCCGCGCGATCAAAGAGCTCCTGGCGAGGATCGATAAGGACATACCCACGCTGCAGCTGGCCATCACCGCTTCGGGCGAGACGTTCGCCTCGTCGCTTCCGTCCGGCATATCTCCTTCGCGCTTCCTTCAGGCCAGCTTCTTTCTCAACCTCGGAGACACCCAGTTCGCGCGAGACCCCACCAGGCCTGTGCAAATCGGCCCTTCCTTTTGCCTGTCCCTCTACATGCTATTCGTCGGCCATACTAGCTGTTCACCGCAGCGAGGCAAGTCAGGGCCTCCCAGGCCGGTCACCCCCGACGCATCTCATTCGGGAACCCCTATGAAGGACGAGCCATACGGCTTCGCGCCTGGCGAAAGGCGACCGATATGGCAGGAAGTACTGCACAAGGCTCGAGTGACGCTCTGCAGGACACCCGTGGACTGGCACTTTGACCCTGCGCTGGGCTACGTTCCGAACGCCGCACACTCTGTCGTCCCCAGCCAGGATATTCCCTCTTCAGGACACCAGATGTTTGGCAGACCAGATGAGTATTCGTACCATCTAGAAATCATTGAAGACCTAGATGATGGAAGGGTGCATGAAGAGGACGCAAGGGCTCTCTCCTATGACGATATGCCGCGGGCAGGGATCCGAGAGTCAATCCCCATCCATCAGGTGGCCAAGATCTTCTACACTGACAGTGGGAGGATTCTGAACATCGGCAATGCCGATGAGGCTGGCAATAATCCCATCCTTCTACTGAAGCGGGACACGAGAGCTCCGACCGCCGCTGACATTACCGAACAAATTATGACACCCGGAAGCCATAGGGCAATGAAGACCATCGGAGACTCGGACAGCATCACGTCAGATGAACAAGACGAGATTGACCGTCAGCTACGGGGGGAGAGCCTGCCTCGCGAGACCAGAGCTGAGACAGGGCGGCGGCAGCAGCAGCAGCAGCAGCACCCTCTTGCGATGCACCTCCCACCGCATCTCGACCCCGAGTGGCTGGCCCTCGAGGTCTTCACGGAGGACAATGACTATGAGTCGTCATCCGACCCAGAAGATGAAGTCGAGGACAATCTCGGGGACGGAGACTCTGTGCCCATGATCAAGCAAGCACGACCCTCTCCATCGCAACGCTCGTCACTGGACGTGAACCTCCTTGCACAGATGAAGAATCTCTCTACGACTGACATCACCGGCCGATCCAGCACGCCAACGACATCTCGAGAACTTGACACGCCACACGCCCAGCGCGATGCTAATTTCATGGCGCGGTCGCCTTTTGGCTCGATTACCTCGTCGTTGTCGCTTATGGAGATGTTGGTCCGGCTCACCAGCCTGCAGGAGTTTCAGCAGGCAGCACACCTCTCCATTCCGGACTACATCTTATCATTCTTTCTAGAGGAGACATCCACCACGGGCATGAAGGGGGAGGAGCGGTGGAAGGCTCGGAACGAGGCGAAGAGGCGCGTTGGTTTTGATCCTTACACTGATACCCCTACAAAGTGAACAGCATAGCGTTTAGAATTCATGGGCATTTACAGCGTGTTGTGGCTTGCATCAGAGGTTTTTCTTCTTCTTTTTCCTGTTTTCCTTTTTTTCTTTTTCTTTTTCCCTTTCCATTCCGCTATAGTTTTAAGACGGAACTCCTCTGTATCTATTTGAATTTATTCATTTCGGCTTGGTATGGTACTCGTGTGAGAGAGGATGTTGGTGCACTCGTGCTTGGTCCAACAGGCCGTTGCATGTATTAAAAAAACCAAAGAGTCCCGAGCTAGAAAGTGAAGACAGCGGAACAACTCAGCCGCCCTGTGGCGGGCCTCTCTGCTGGTGCCAAGTAGAGAGTGTGGCGTGGCTGCTGGGCAACGGGCTTTCAATTATGTCATCGTTTACTTCTTGACGGGGCCCTGACCACCACTCAGTTCCATCTAGAACCTTGCCCCTCCAACACTTTGGGCGACGCCAACTCAGCCTTGCAGCTTTGGAAACGCGACACGCGTTACCACATTACTGGGCGAAGACGATCTGCAGCAGAGGACACATACCTCTGCTTTGTTGTCACTGACATTGTCTCAGCATGCGCTGAGCTGTTCAGACAACCTGGCTTTTGTCCATCCAATGCGCAGCACTTTTGTTGTGGAACGTTTAAACGGGCTTTAGGCAGACATTGCAGGACCTTCAACGCACCTGAACACAGTCTATCCAACCTCCCTCTTCAACATACTTCGCAGAATCCTCCTTGAAAACAGCCTCACTACTTTCCGATTGTCAACATGGCGCGACTCACGCGCACCAGTTCCTTCAGCGACGATGATCTCGAGGTCATCAGCTCACAGGCCGCCAACATGTCCCTCCACAACCCAGGCACCCCCCCGTCCCGCAGATCGCCCTCCAAATCCACACCCAACCCGCCCGGCGAGGTGATCGATCTCACGGACAGCCCCGCAAAATCACCTGCATACAAGTCCCTGCACTCTGCGGGCACCGGCCAGCCTGATCCTCACCTCTTTGGCAAGCCGGGGAAGTTGATGTCCAGTCTCAAGCAGAAGGCAGCCAACGCATCGAATCATCTCTTCTACCAGCCCAGGAACCGACCCGAGCACCACCGCGACCAGAAACCACCTGTGCAGAAGCCCAACGAGATACAATCACCGGCCAAACCCCAGCTCTTCAGCTCCCTGGGCTCCGAGGCCCTACAGCCCGAACAACCCAAATATGTCCAGTCATCGTACTACAGGGCTCCTCAGGGCCACGCTGCCTTCACCGACCAAACCTTCTACACGGACCCTGCCAAGGCGAATGAGGACCTCAAGGCGCTGCTGGAAGGCGGCATGGAAGATGACGAGGATCAAGAAGGGCCCGAAACAAACCTGGACGACGGAACACTGGAGGGGATCAAGGTGAAGCTGCTGCCCCACCAGGTCGAGGGCGTCAAGTGGATGAAGGGTCGTGAGCTTGGCCCCGTGAAGAGCGGAAAGGTGCCCAAGGGTGGCATTCTGGCAGATGACATGGGCCTCGGCAAGACATTACAGTCCATCTCTCTCATCATCAGCAATCCAAAACCCAAAAAGGACGGTCCGGGATGGAAGAAGAGCCTCAACGGCGTGGAGAAGGGCACGCTCGTGGTGGCTCCGCTGGCACTGATCCGGCAGTGGGAGCAGGAGATCAAGGAGAAGGTGACCAAGTCTCATCAGCTCAGTGTCTGTGTTCACCACGGTCCGAACCGCACCAAAAGGTTCCAAGACCTCGCTCAGTACGATGTCGTCATCACCACCTACCAGATCCTGGTCTCTGAGCATGGCCATTCCACGGACAACCTCAAGGCAGGCTGCTTCGGCATCCATTGGTACCGCGTCATCCTCGATGAGGCGCACACTATCAAGAACCGAAATGCAAAGTCTACAAAGGCATGTTATGCACTGGAATCGGAGTTCAGGTGGTGTCTCACGGGCACGCCGATGCAGAACAACCTCGACGAGCTGCAGAGCCTGGTCAAATACCTGCGGATCTCCCCCTACGACAGTATCGCGCACTGGCGGGACAACATCGACAAGCCCATGAAGAATGGCAATGGTCACGTCGCGCTCCGGCGACTTCATGCCCTGCTGCGTTCTTTCATGAAGCGCAGAACCAAGGAGATCCTGAAAGAAGAGGGAGCATTGCTGCCAGGTGGCAAGAAGGCCCTTGCAGCGGCTGCCAAAGACGGACAGGCTGAAGCTCCGACGTCAGCCTTCAAGATCACAGAGCGCAAGGTCGTCCCAGTCGCAACGGACTTCTCGCCTGCTGAGCGCAGGTTCTACGACAAGCTGGCCGAACGAGCCGACAAGAGTCTGGAGGCCATGATGAAGAACAAGGTCAACTATGCCAATGCTCTGGTCCTGCTTCTTCGGCTGCGACAAGCATGCAATCACCCGAGCCTGGTGTCGAGCCAGCTCTCACAGGATGAGGACGCGCTGGCTACCGACACTGCTGCCCATCAGAAGAGTGCAAACACCAGCGTCGATGACCTTGCAGATGCTTTTGGAGGCATGGGCATCCAGGCTGAGAAATGCGACATGTGTCTTCGGGACCTGCCCCGAGATGCCTCGGCACGGGGCGATATCCACTGTACAGAGTGCTCCGAGAATATGGATGAGATGTATGCTGAAGTAACGGGGCCTAAAAACCCCAAGAAAAAGGATGCAGCAAAATCCAAAAAGAAGGTGGCGGCCAAGAAGGAAGAAAACCAGCGCAAGTCACGCAGCAAGCGGAACATCATCATTGATAGCGACGATGAGGAAGAGGAGGAAGGTAGCTGGCTCGTTGGCGAGGACCAGCAAGGGGCATTGCGCCTCGGAAAAGCTGGTGGTACGGACGACGAGAATGCCGAGGGCGGGGGCGAGTCTATTGGGGATGAAGACTCGGTCCATGAATCTGAAGATGAGGAGGATGGCAGTCAACTGGACAGTTTCGTGGTCAATGATGAGGCAATCAGTCAGCCCTCCAACGATTACTCTGGGGATTATTCTGACGAAGACGACAATGACGACGACGACGACGACGACAACAACGACGACAACGACAACGACGACGACGACGACGACGATGACGACGACAATAGTTTTGTGTCCGTCGATAAGTTCGAGTCAAAGTCTGTCATGTCGAAGAAGCAGCCCAAGTCACCGAGCGTGGCGATAGACTCCGAGGACGACGAGTCGGAGGAGGACTCGGAAGAGGATTCAGAGGATGATGATTCCGGCGTCTCTGAGTCTGCTTTCGATGCGTCTGACATCCTCTCGGGCTCACAAGGACGGCTCGAGGGCAAACACCTCATGAGCTCGTCCAAGATCCGCGAGACTGTCAAGATCCTACACAAGGAGGCTCCCGAGCACAAGTTCATCGTGTTCTCTCAGTTCACGTCCATGCTGGACCTGATCCAGCCGTATCTGCGGAAAGAAGGCTTCAAGTTCGTCCGCTACGACGGCGGCATGAAGAACGATGCTCGCGAGGAGAGCTTGCACCGCCTTCGGAACGACAAGAACACGCGCATCCTGCTGTGTAGTCTCAAGTGCGGTTCCTTGGGACTCAACCTGACAGCCGCGACACGAGTGATCATAATCGAACCATTTGTGAGTTTTTTATTTTTTATTTTTCTTTAATTAAAACACACCACTGTGTCCCTTTTTTTTCTTCTTCTTCTCTTTTCTTCTTCGCCATGGACACGGCTAACATGAGGAGCAGTGGAACCCATTCGTAGAGGAACAGGCTATAGACCGCGTGCACCGCCTAACCCAGACCGTCGACGTGGTCGTGTACAAACTCACCGTCAAGGACACGGTCGAGGAGCGCATCCTCGAGCTCCAGGAGAAGAAGCGCCTGCTCGCGCAGCACGCCATCGAGAGCGGCATGAAGAAGGACAAGGAGTCGCTCAAGCTCAGCCTCCAGGACCTGCTGAACCTGTTCAAGCCGCGGCACGACGGCGGCGGCGATGGCGACGACGGTCGGTTCGAGGACGGTAGCCAGTCCTCGGAACAGCCGGATGTCGACAATGTGATGCGCGGCCTGGCGGAGGGGGGTAGGCGGAGGAAGCCTGCTGAGAGGAAGAAGAGGGAGGATGATGTTTATGGGAGGCGGTGGTGAGGAGGAGGAAGAAGAAGAAGAAGAAGGGGCGGCGGGGGAGGGGGCAGGGGACACGGAATGTGTGGGATTCATCGTCGTTCTTTGGGGACATGGTTTTTTCTTCCTGGGGTTCTGGAACACAAATACATGGGTTTGATGAGGGCTGGCTAGACACGGTCGAGACTTATTATGCATAGACTTGAGACTTTTACACATGCGATACGAGACGGGCGTTGGGTGTGTGGTCTTTGTTTACTTGGGAGTTTAGGGAAATGAAATCACACACAAAAAGGTATCAGGATTACACATACACACATACACATATACACACACACATACACACACACACATACACACACACACGAGCTGCGAGTCATCCAATCTGGGGGTATCGCAATGTGCTATCCATCTGCTATCCATCCACCCGCTATGTTCATTATTTCATCATGCACACTCCCCATGTATAAGCACAACCCCCCCCCCCTCCCCCCAAGAGAAAAAAAAAAAGTCCCCACTACCTTCATACATTGATTCGATTTGCTCGGATTGTTCAGCTGAAAACCCCTGCTTCCTGCTTCTCCTCCCCATGTCTCTCCCTCTCCCTCTCCACCTCTTTTCTCTGTCTCTGTCTCTCATTCTCCTCTCTCACACACACAACGCCCCCCCTCCCCCCCCCGACTCTCACCTTATGTGCATCCCCAACCAACTCCTTGCCGCCACCACATATCAACAGCCTAATAAGCTGGATTGGGCGGGACGTAGGGTTTATACCCACCAACAGCAGCAGCACCACCCCCACCACCACCACCACCAACGGCGGCCTGACTCGGCAGCCCCTGCCTGGCATCATAAGCAGGCCCGCTGGGGTGCAAAGGCGCCGGCGCACCATGGCCCCCAGGGAGCATGTTGTCCGGCACAGTCGGCGCAGGGTAGCTCGGGGCGCTCGGGGCGCTCGGGGCATGCTCGTCGGGCGAGTAGGCCGAGCTCGAGTACGTCACTGCGGACTGCGGGTAGTGTGGGGCTATGGGCGAGTCGTAGACGGAGGTCGCCAGCTCCTGCGGGTTCTGGGGTGGTGCGGCGTTCTGGGGAGGGCCTTGGCTGGTGTTGAGGCCTGGTGCGTAGGATTGTGGGCGCCTGTTGTAAGGGTGGTGGTTGGGCTGTTGTGAGAGCGGTCCTGGGCGGAGGGCCTCGTAGGTGGAGTCGCGGCGTGGGGCCTGGTTGTCTGGGGCTGAAGGGGTGGCTGCTGCTTGGGAGCCGGGGACGGGAGGGCGCGAATAGGCAATGTATTGATTTGCTGGAGGCGGGGATGTGGTGTTTCTGTGGTTTTGATGTCAATAAGAGTAACACCTTTGAGGAAGAAATGCATGAGCTCATCACGGCCGGCTCAAACTTGCAAATGGTACTCTTAACACGGCGGGAAACATATATATATATATATAAAAGGACTTACTGGACAGGGTCAACCTGCTGCGCGTTCCCATCCGAGGGAACACGACCGTCCTGGTCTCTTGGTGGATAGCTCTGTTGTGAAGGAGGAACCTCGGCACCCGCCATATAAAATGGTGCAGGCGTTCCGCTAGGTCTCTGGAAGGCAGGGGACGGGGTGGGCTGTGGGTGTTGAGGCGGAGCATACGGAGTGTACTGATGATGTTGTTGTGGCTGTTGCTGTTGTGGTGGTGGTAGTTGTTGTTGTTGTTGTTCTGTAACATCTCAAACTCGGTCAGGACTCTCTCATTCATTCTTCTGGTGTAAACATGTCTATGACATTCTAATAATGAGACCTTGGTCTAACCTTGAGTGGGCGCGGGGGTGTAGAATCTCTGAGGGTCCTGCGGCGCCTGCTGAGGTGGAGGATAGCTCGGCCCTGGAGTCGGAGCTCCATATACCTGCGCATCTTGAGGCCCCGGTGTGGGATAGCCTGGACCCTGTGGACCGCCATACCCCTGAGGTATCGCCGGTCGCATCGCGTACTGCTGGTACGTGGGCTGCGGTGGGTGTGCCATGGAGGACTCGAGCAAGGCCTCGTAATCTCTCCGTGCCTTGATGAACTTCTCATTGAGTTGGGTGAAATCCTCTGTGATGATGATGATGATGATGCGTTGTCAGCACTTTTGCAAAGTCCTTTTACCAGCCAGTGAGCCATAGGTCAAAACTCACCCTTCTTTTGCGAGTACTTCTCAATCAACTTGATCAGCTTTGGCCGGATTGCCAGCGTCTGGTGGTACAGCTTGGAGATCTCCTCATTGTCCTCCTCGCGCGGGGCGCTGTTGGTGCTCAGCAGTGTCAACAGCTTCTCGACGTTCTTGATCTCGGCAAACACCTCGGCCTCCATCTGCGCCTCGCGCTGCAGCTCCTCGGGCGTCGGGTCCGTGAGTTTCTCAACATAGTTGAGGGGGAAGATGCCCGTCTTGCCCTTGAGGCTGCCCCGCCACCAGTCCTTGTACACGCTCTCCAGCACGGCAATCACATCCCCGCGCTTGAACTCCAGCTCGCCAGGCTCGCTCGGCACAAAGTCGTAGAGCGCACGCACGCGGCTCACCGTGGCGGCGGTGGTTCCCGAGGGCATGGGGTGCTGCACGGGTGCGGCAGTCTCCTGGGGCGCCGATGACGAGCCGCCGGGCCCCGCGGCGGCGGCGGCGGCGGCAGGCTTCTGCTTCTTGCGCTCCTCCTCTTGTAAGGACAGCTTCAGGGCAATCTGTAGCTCCTCCTCCTCCTTCTGGCGGTCGAGGTCCGTCAGACCAGTCTTCTGGGGCGCCGAGGGCGGCTGCAGCTGCGGGTTCGACTGTTTCAGGCGGTAGTATGCGTCGTACATGATGCCCAGGTCGGCATCCTTGCTGAACATATCGCTCCACTCTTTCATGCGCTCCATGATCTTGGCCTTGACCTGGTTGTGCGTGTTGCGGTCGTTGGCGAGCTTGAGGAGGGCGTCGGTGAAGGCGCGGCTGGCGAGCTCGCGGTGCATCGGCTTGCCGCAGTTCTGGCTGAGGGCGTTGGCGAGCTGTTTTTTGGGGGGGCGGTTGCGTGGTGAGGGTGACGGGCGTTTGTCAGCTTTATGACCATGTTCCCAGATAGCAGCAGGGGCAGCGCGCGGAGTAGAAGCGTCCCGCAGTCATGTGTGTCTGCTCACCTCAAGTGTGTACAGCTGGACGTTGGCATTCCTGTGTGCAAGGCGCTTGATCAAGGCCTGGACGGCCTGCTGAGAACCATTGGAGTCGCTCGACACGCGGTCGCACACCTCCATGATGGCGGCCCAGTCCTCCGAGGTGAGGTTCTCGTCCGTCGCCTTGGCTGGAGTTTTTTGTCGCCCAAGAGTCAGCACTCATCCTTGGCCCCTCTCTTCCTTCATAGTGATCGACTGGTGGCAACACATACCGACGGCCTCATCGTAGGGCCCAGGAGCCGCTGCTCGGAACATGATGACAGACCCTGGGTCTCTAGCGGATGCTGATGCTGATGCTGATGCTGTCAAGTCGTGGCAATCGTTTTAACGGTGGAATGTAGAGCTGATACGAGGTCGTCCCGCCTTGCGCTGTGGGACCCGGAGTTCTTGTTCGCGAGGAGGTTGGTAAAGTCGTCCAAGGTAAGGTGGGTGGTAAGTGTTGTTAGGTTAGAAAACCCAAGACGGAGGAATTACGCTGCGGGAGCCTGCGCTGATGAGGAGGAGGAGGAGGAGGAGGCGTGGGAGATACAAATGGAGTGTGGCGCTGGGTAAGAAGTAGGTAGGTACTGTACGTACAAGGGGTGCACGATGACGACGGACGGCTGTGCACGCGTGCATAGCAGTTCAGCACTACAAAGTTGTTGCGAAACCCTGTTTCCCATGCCTTTGGCCCTGTCAGTGGCCCTCCGAGTGCCGGCTAAGTGCTAAGTAGAGCTGGGTCAGGCTACGACTGACTGGCTAGAGAGGGATGGATGCCTCACTCGAGTCGGCAAGGTAAAAAGTAAGCATTGCGTTACCAGCTTGCGCCACAGGCCCGCCTACAATACCTACAATCACCGCTCACTTCTCTCTTCCCCAACCTATTTTGTATCATAAGACTGACTGCCAATTTTTTCATACTAGTCTGCATCATACCAAAATAAACAATAAATCATAAAGTTATACATGCTTGACGGTGGTGATTATCCGAGACCTGCAGCTCAGTAAAAGGAGATTGATGTTGGAACAGGAGGCGAGTGAGTGTGGATGCGCACACGAGACTCGCTTGCAGACATTATTATAGCACCGCCACTCCACAAGCCGAGAGCTTCGTCACCGGCCATGCACAGCCGGGTTCATTTACACATGAAGAATAATATCTCCTATTTCTATGTCCTAGTATGATACTTTGCATCCCAGGGCGCCGAACTGTCCAACATCCTCAGTCCTCGCTCGCTCTCTTGTGCGCTCCCCTGGCTCCAGCTGGACGCGAGAAAAGTCTACACACATTTCTGGCCTTGTTTATCCCGAGGACCTCTTGCCTTTGTGGACCATCAGCCAGCGCCCGTGGTCGCAATACCCAGATACAGCACCCAAGTCAAGTACCAAACCATCGCACTGGTTGATCTGCCCTCAAATCCCAGCGCGAAACCAAGAGAACCGCCTCTTGATAGCGTCCTTGCCAGCATTGTTGCGGCTCTGCCCTCAAATACTACCCACGAACAAGTTATCCATGGGAGCTCCTCCGGAAAGTCTGTTCCTGTAATGTGTAGAGGGGGGAGAATATGTTCAGTCTGAACCCTCATCCAAAGGGGGATTAAAACAAGAGGCCACAAAAAACGCCGTAATGCAAATGCTGCCTGCCATGCCTAGCTGGTTGGCCAGCATCTTCTACAAAGCTCAATCTGTCCACCAGCCCATTGTGCTGGGGAGGGGGGGGGGGTGAAGCCCTGTGGAGATAGCCTCACCCGATATATGTATGTATGTATGATGATGATGATGATGATGATGATGATGATGTATGATGATGATGATGTATGATGATGATGATGATGATGTTGTTGTTGTTGTTGATGATGTTGATGCTGATGCTGATACCCCATGCTGATGATGTGAGCCTCACCAACCTCTCCTCGAAGTGCCTCGCTGCTCGTAACCACGCTCGTTCGTGCTGCTCCCAGCACTGCCGCCGCCGCGGCCCTCCTCGAGGCTCCGGCGACCGATGTCGCTCACCTGCATATCAAAGACAAGTGGTTCATCGTCGGCCTCGTTATCACCACGACCCATACCATGTCGACCACTCAAGCCGCCCACAAAACTGCCACGAGATGATTGCGGCGGGGTCGGTCGCCCGCGAGTGCTTCTGTACCGAAGACGAGGGGTGCCATCGGTGGGCGTACCGCGGAGCAGACTTCCTGGTGTTGCCTTTTCGTGCTCTGTAGAGCTTGGCGAGCCCGTCGCACTAGAGGCCCGGATGTGAGCAGCAGGCTGTAGAGCAGCTGTGTCTTCGATCGACTCGCCGCGTTCCATGGCGAACAGTGCGCTGAGCGTCGGGGGATCACGTTCTGCGCCGAGACTGATACTGCGGCGGCTACCAAAGGCTGCCTCACCATCGTCGTCTTCCACCAGGTTGCGCTGCTGCTGCGCCACGGAGCTCGACCGACGGTTCGTCTGTATCAACCTGGGCGACAGCGGCAGCGGGATGTCGATCGCCGTGGTACCCTCGGGACTGAGTGCCGCTGCCGCTCCCTGCTCCTCCTCCTCTGTAGATGAGATTTCTGGCGCGACGCGCGTGGCTCTCCGCGCAGCCTGCGCCTGGACGTCATAGTCGATGATCGAGTTCTCGCTGAGTCGTGATGGTATGGCTGGGGTGTGAGGTGTGTGTGGGGAGAGTGGTTTGCCGGGAGAGGAAGAGATCGACATGGACGCTGGCGCCACCATACCAGGCACGCTTGTCAGCTGTCTGCTGGACGAGCTCGAGGATCGCTGCATCTGCATCGACGAGGCCATTGACTCTGTCAGGGCGTTGTTGGAGTCGCGCATGACCTGGAACTTGGAAAGCTGGGCCACTGTTCTCCTGGTAGCCGACTCTCCCTTCCTGGTAGATTCGAAGCTCGAGAGCGTCTTCCGGCTGTCCAGGTGCTTCAGGAAATCAGAGATGTTATCGTCGTCTGCAGTCAGGGAGCCGGAGCTGGCCTGGCCGCCTGCCTCTGCCAGGAGGTCAGATCCAGGCTGTGCTATCGAGGACGACAAGCTCTGTCTCCCGCTGCTGGTCTGGTCGTCATCGCCGCCTCTGCTTTGGCCACCGAACGACGGTCGGTTCCGCCGGTGGCTGAAACTGCTACTTATCCGGCTGCCGCTAGGTCTAGGAGACGAGCCCGCAGGTATGTCTACCGCTGGCGGTCCGCCTCTTAGAGAAGCCGCCATACCGGCGGTAAGTGAGGTACGGTTTCGCGCCTGGGTCAGCGCACTCAGCCCTGACTGCCGCTGCCCCGTGACAGGTGATGCAGGCATTTCTCCCTCGGGAATCTTCGGCGAGCCTGACAATGACCCTGCTTTAAAGGGTTGGAAGGAGACCGAAGGACGCCTCGCGATCGAGTCCTTACCGCGGAGCGACGGACGGATGGGAAGGGAGTTGGGCGGGTCTTCCATGCTCGCTGGTACCGACCCGACGGGTGAGCTGGCCTCTGATCCGACGGGCCTCACAGCTCTCAGGGCGGATATGGGACTGGTCCCCAGGGGGCCCGCGCCGTGGAATGTGGACAGGCTGCCGTATGTCTGCAGCGCATCCTGAAACTCAAGCTCCTTACCACGCCGTCGAGAGGGAAAAGACCCTGTCTCGGTCGAGGATTCAGCGCGGCGGTGTCCCCTGCTCTGGGGTAGAGATGGCTTGAAGAAGTTCTCGTCGATGGCCGTGAACCGCGAGCTGAGCAAGGACTCGGCATCCACCAGCTTGAAGTTGCATTCCATGCGATAGGTAGCCGAGGCAGTGAGGCGACCTGCAGGTACGTCCAGCTCTCCAAACATGTAGTCTGTCACGACCTCGCGAGCGTCGCCCAAGGGCTGTCGAAGAAGATCAAGACCCGTTGCCTCTCTCTCAGCCGTCAGAAAGCGGCACTTGACCTCCAACGCAGATGGCCGACCCTCCTTTCTGGACTGCAGAGCAAACTTGAATGCCGGCCACAGCCTCGCCGTGCTCCATAGCGACCGAAAATAAACGACGGCCTTCTTGTAGATGGTCGGAAGAAGGTGTTTGAACTCCTGGACCCCTTCGATCCCGATAGGATGAAGCTCGAACCGCCAGCGCTCGAGTATGACCTCTGTGTTCCTCCTCTTGCCCGTAGGGCTGTCACCACTCATCTCGGGCAGGTTCAAAGCCTCGAGCACATCCCATCTCTTTCCGTTGTCGTCCAGGAACACCAGGCATTGGCTCGGGGACAGCTGCGAGGCATCGAGGTAGGTCTCGATGATCATAGGCGGGAAAGGATTCTCGAAGCTCGTGGCAGACTTCCAGATCTGGAGCTCATCTCGGCACTGTTCCACCTCGTCGGTGATGAGGGAGAACTAGACTTCCATGTCAGCCCCTACGGGTGGCGGTGCGTCAGAAGTCAGGTCAGACATTAAAACATACCCATTTGTTCGGTTTTGAATCCGCTATGCGTTTCGTGTTGACACGGGAGGTCGCGACAATCGAGCCAGCTTTCAGGAAGAAGTTCTGCTCCATATTAGCCCGAGCCAAAGAAGCACCAGGATTGCGCCACCGGTTACCTGTATGATCTGGTCCAGCTTCTTGACACTCTCACGACTAGGGCCGGAAGATGCAAGCTCGCCGCTCCCCGGAGGGCTCGAGTCTTCTGGCCTTGGGCTCCCGAAGGGCGTCCTCGCCTGCTCTCCGACCGCGTCCCTGGGATTGTTGGATCTCATGGGGTTGGTCTGAGGAGAGGAGGCAGGAGACGACACCCTCGGAGGATGTCGTGGATGTTGATGCATGCTAGGCCAATGCTCACGGCGCAAGCCTGTGTAGCATTCGGGCTGAGAGCGGCAGGGTCAACTTTGAACGTATGCAGGTCAGAAACCAGCCCTCTGTGAGGGATGCGAAGGCGGAAGATCAGATGGTGATGGTGGTGGTGGCGGCGGCGGCGGCGGTGGTGGTGGTGGTGCTGGCAAGGATTGGCGAGTGTTTACTCTCGATTCCACCGGACATCTGCATCCATTGTTACACTTCTGAGGGGGGTGGGGGGTTAAAAGGTTTAAGATATGGCAAGGCAGATCTGGATGGATTTTTCTGTGCCTGCACAAAGAGGGCTGTCGGGCTGTAGATGGATATCCCAAGCACACCTAGCTGGTGGTTGGTCCTGCAGGTCAGGCAGGCAGCAATGCGATTGTCCAGTCACCAAGGTCCTTTGGTGATGACTCTTGTTGACCAGACTCCGCTGTGATGCAGGTTCTAATAAGTTGCAAACATCCTGAGAGGAGTTGCACCTGGGTTGTTCCTCTGGGCGATTGTGAGGATGACTCTCTTTCTCTCTCTCTCACACACACACTCTCTCTCTCTCTCACTCTCAACGACACAGGGCCTGGGAGGTCTGAGGTGGGCGGGCGCAACTCTCAGGAGAGACGTCGGGATGGATGAAAGTGAGGTCACAAGACGGCGTCGATAAAGAGCAGGAGAGTTAGTCGATAAGGACGGTCGGCAGGAGAGGTCCACTGCAGGTCCTGACAGGGTCTGGCGTTACTGGGGGGGGAGGGGGGTGGACCTATGACCACGAGCGATCCCGTGTTGACGGGATGAGTACAATTGTTTCCGTCAGGGGCTCGAAAGGGTGCAAGTTGTGGTGGTGGTGGTGGTGGTGGTGGTGAATGGGAGGGAGGTCTCCAGGTTCTTGGTTCAAGGTCAAGAAGTCATGGGTGAAGAGAGCCTCGTGATGATCCGGGGCGAAAGGGGGGGGGGAGGTTTGGGGTGGTGCTTCTTTCGTCATCCGGTCGCAAGGTGAGAAATGGAAGCTGTCAACCAAGCCGCCGCAAGTGGGTGCACGCGGTACCGTACGATAGTACCATAGACGATACGCATTAGCGCTCGGCCCAATCCGTTGAGGTTCTAGTCTGCCGAGACAGAAGAGAAGGTTCAAGAGAGGGTCGAGAGATAGCCACCCCGTCAGACAAAATGGGATCTGGCAGGGCGAGACAATATAAAAGAAGGAATGTTTGATCCGAGGAGCAAAAGCCGCAATGTCGAGGTGACGACTGCTGCATACAAGTGTGCATCTTGGGGGAGAGTCAGGGTACCTGGTCTCCAGCCGACAGCGACCTGTGCAGGGGGGGTTCCTGAGCACAGAGGGTAGCATTGACGCCAGGTCCCAAAGCCACGTCTATCCGCATACAACTGTACTTTAGGCCGATCCCTCCCCTCCGATTTCGACCTCGAGGATGAATTGGGTGTGCCTCGCCATCTGTTGCAATACTGGAGGCACCTCGCCCCACAGATTCACCCCCCCCCTCTTCCCCCTCTGCAGGTGATCGAGTAATCGACGGCCTCTGGTTGGGGACCTAAGCTCTGGTGTCCTCGAAACGGCGGGTTGGGTTGGTAGCTCCAGATACGTTGTACATACTAGGTACTTACTTAGTGGTGTGGGCAGGGTACATACAGTATGTACTTCCTAGCATGTACATCGGTACGGCTTGTACTACCGTAATATGTACATCCATACATCATGTAGACATGTACATAACAAACTTTGTTCTCCAGCCAAATCTTCTATGCTGTAAGGTATTATTTCCCAGTGCTCTCTCTCCGATGGTCCTCCAATCTGGTCCTCAATTGTGCCCAGGTATGAACTTGATATTTACCATCAAAGTTGCAGCGGTCAACAACGACGGTTGGTCTGGAAACCTAACATCGAGTCAAATCCAGGTCTACCTGGATAGGCTTGCTAGGCTAAACCTTGGTACGTCGTGGGTGCTGTACCAGAGTAGCGCCCTTCTAGGCTGGGGGCGGGATGGACAGACGAGCTTGCAATGTCAGTGTCCCTGCAGCTAGTCTTGTTCGCCGTGATCGGATGCCATATAGCTTCAACTAAACAGTGATTAGCCAAGATACTGAGATAAGGAACGGTGCGTGCGTCCTATCAAAGGACGGCCGCCACCACCACGGCCACGACCACCACCACGACCACCACCACCACGACGGCCGCCTGCATGCATGCATGCATGCATGCATCCATCCATCCAACAAGCCTACCCGACGCCAGCGCTAAGTAGATTAATGCAGGGCACAAGCTATCGATAAAAACTGCCCACTTGCTTTTTCCCTTGATCAGATCTGACGATGAGGGTTCACCAATCCTACATGGACTAATCATCATGTCGACCCTGAGTCTCCTCCTCTCGCACTGCATTTGGTGCTGCCCCTCCCAATATAGCCAAGACAAACTTTGTCCTTCTCTGAAGAGGAAGTGGATGGAGGACGTGACCAGGCACGATCTACTTATTGCTCGTGACGGGATCACATCAGCCAGCGTTCAATTACCGACTTTACCTGTATCAAGTTCTCCTGCGTTTTCAATGGTACAAAGTGATGCATTCGGCATCCTCCAGGGGCCCCACCATTGCCCCGTCACCCCTCCCAAAGCTGGCATGCGTTCATTATGCTGTTGCTTCTTCTGCTTCATCCTTTCCTCGCTACGGCCGAAGGAGAAGAAGAAGAAGAAGAAGAAGCAAAGTGAGCTGAGGCTCCTCGCTTTTTTAGAATTTGGAATGCTAGGCGTCATGTGTGCTGAAGCGGGACCTAATCGAGCACGACCTCCCGCTGAAGCACACTGTAAACCCTGGCCTCTTGATTGGTCGGCACAATGACGTTAGCTGGTTGACCCCTCTGTACGTAGTAGCCCGGACGCGCCCACAAGAGCTTCCCTGGTGGCGGCGGCGTCTCATAGTAATTATCATCAGTGACCGGCCAACTCTTCCGAAGCCAACGATCCTTTGTCTCTCTCTCTCTCTCTCTTCATTTCTACCGAAACCACAAGTGCCCCGTCGCTACCTCTACTCGAGATCATAATTACCAACTTTCCTCCTCACCCTCCACCGCAGACCACAAACCTCTTCGGAATTCTATCGCAGAACCGGTCTGTTCGGCGACATCGACCGGTGTGACTCTTATCGCCGTGCTTTGACTTCCAAGTGGCAATTTCTGAAAGACCGCACGCACCGCCTGGCATCACGCGACGCACCCACCGGCAGTCACCCTTCCAGTCGCCCGCCGAGGCTCTCTTTTAGCACTTCCACGCGCACCTTTAAACAAGCCGTGATCCAGCTCGAGGTCATAGCGAGGTGCCATCCGCGGAGTGTCGGGAGAGTCTAGGTACCAAGACGCCAATCCGGTCCGATCTCATGAGCAGCCTTTGGAAGGCCTGGGTCGATCACGATGTCGATCGCTTTCGTCGCCTGCTGGCTCCCGCCGGCTATGGCGCTCAGGGCGCTTCCAAGAGCCCCCATATAGGAACAGGAGGAGCTGGTGGCAGTCCCGGAGCATTCGGGACCTCGCCTAGGATCGCAACAAAGATGCGCAAGGCGTCTGGCCTTGGACCCGGTGGAGGAGGAGGAGGAGGAGGAGGAGGAGGCGCTGGTGGCCGGTCTGGGAACACCAACTTTGGCCGCGCTGAGGTCAACAGCCGAGATCATGCAGGCCTGACCATCCTGTTGCGCGCCGCGTCCTCTACCTCCCAAGACGCCATCGCTTTCGTCGAGGCCCTGCTCAACCACCCCGCCATCGATCTCCACGTGCAAGACCCCGAGAGCGGATGGAACGCCTTACATCGTGCCTTATATGCTGGGAACATCTCGATTGCAAGACTGCTCCTGGAGAAAGAGCGCAGGGACTTGACCGGGCTTAGCGGCGCATCTCTATCCAGGGCTGGACGCCTGATCAGGACAAAGGATCACGAGGGCTTGTCGCCGTTCGATTTGTACAACTCGACAATCGCCCAGCGTGACGTAGCAGGCGTAAAAGTTGGAAGGGGCTCGGACGACGAGTCAGAGGACGAGGATGCTGGGGATGCTCGCGCTTCCGACTCTGCGGGCTCTCTCTTCGGCTCGGAACTCTTCGCTTTCGGGAGCAACAAGAACCTGACCTTGGGCTTGGGAGATGAGGACGACCGTCAGTTCCCGGAGCGGGTATATCTACGGCGATCGGGTTATCTCTTGCAGAGGTTCCACGACGAGTACCTCGGGGAGGCAAATCCCGACCTGTCTGCGTCGGCTCCCCCCCACAACCTGGACGAAATGCCGACGCTCACCAGATTCAGAGACTTGGAAGTCCAGGACGTGGAGCTTTCCAAGTATCATAGTGCCATTCTGACGACGGATCCGGTCTCCAACCTGTATGTGTGCGGTGTGGGGCGCGGCGGCCGACTTGGTCTGGGGGACGAGAATACGCGTTTCCACTATACCCCAGTCCAAGGCGGGCTCGTCAACAAAAAGGTAGTCCAAGTTGCCCTCGGCCAAAATCACACCATGGCCGTCACAGATACTGGTGAGCTGTGGAATTGGGGCACAAATGCGAACTCGGTTCTCGGCTGTTCCAGGTCTGATCCAGTCAACAAAGGCGAGGAGCCCTTCATTGCTACACCACGGCAAGTCTTTGGCCCACTCAAGAAGGAGGTCATCACTGGTGTTGCTGCTTCGACCATCCACTCCGTGGCGTACAATGGGTCAGCGCTGTTTTGCTGGGGCAAGAATGTCGGCCAGCTTGGCCTCACAGACGCAGACTCGAGGTCCCTTGAGGTGCAGAAAACCCCGCGGAGAGTAGCAGCGTCGCTGATGTCGGAGTTGGGACCGATCGTGATGGCTTCGGCGATAGACAAGGCTACAACATGTCTCCTGGCCAACCAGGTTGTCATCGTCTTCACGGCTTACGGATACAAGATCGTCGAATTTTTTTCTGGTGATGTGTTGGCCAATTACAACCTGGGTGGATTCAAAAAGTCGTTTTCAGGCCATGATTCTCAGAGAACTCGGATCAAACACATCGCGTCCGGCGGTGAGACCATTGTTGCTCTGACTGGCAGGGGAGATCTCTTCCACATGAACCTACTGGCTCCAAAGGCGGATGCTCATTCCTCCTCGTCCACAACAAACCCTACAAAGATCAAGAACGCTGTCAGCCCGCCAGTGTGTATCTGGACTGCGCACAAGGACGGCGTTAGGTCCGTCGACGTCGGCGAACATGGATCAGTCATCATCAGCACCGAGTCAGGAGCGGTATGGCGACGTATCAAGAGGGCCAAAGCCAAGGACTCTTTTGTCGCCGGCGTTGGGGATGCCAAGCACAAAGACTTCAAATTCCAGCGTGTTCCGGGCATCACGAACATTGTCGCTGTCAGGAGCTCCGTCTTCGGCGCTTTTGCTGCTGTTCGGAAAGATTCTGATGTCATCCGGGAGCAGATCAAGACCAGCGCGCCGACACTTTGGGACGACCTCGCTCCGCTCAATTGTCTCAAAAACTTTCAGTCTTCCGCCGGTTCAGACCCCCCAAGGAAGGACAACTTAAAGTTTTGGAATTATGATCAACTTGTCTCTCAGCTTGCGAGCACCGCCCTCGAGGTGTTGCAATCTCCAGATCTCGATGCGGATCTGCACAACTACTTGTCGACCTGGCGCTTCTCAAACGAGGAGTTGGATACCGTTGTCTGCACCTCATCCTCACCGGACATTCGCTTGCCGGTTCATAGTTGGATCTTGGGAGCACGCAGCCCGGTCCTGCGAAGAGGTCTGCCGGCGGCTCGACTACAAGGTTCCTATGAACTGCCGGAATGCCTCAGCATTGACAGTGTTGACGGCAAGACTACTGTGACCTTCACCGGCATCGACATTATCTCTCTTCTGAACCTTGTCCTGTTTATGTATGAGGACCAAGTCATCCCGGTCTGGAACTACACCCGTCAAGATCCTGCCCTGGCTTACAGGTACCGCCAAATTCGTACGGAGGTGATAAAATTGGCTGCGAGACTCGAGATGAGCAAGCTAGAAGCTGCGGCCCAGAAACAGACTGACCCGCCGAAAACTATGCATATCGACTTTCGGTCAGCCTTGGACGACCCAATGTTCTTCGATGATGCGGATGCCATCCTGCAGCTTGATGGCGACGAGGTCCCCGCACACAGCACACTGCTCCGGCAGAGATGTCCCTTCTTTGAGGCACTGTTCCATGGCCGCTCACAAGGTGCATGGCTTGCAAACCGTCGGGCCGTCGTGGGACCGGCCGGCATGATCCCTATTGACCTGGAGCATATCGAACCAGAGACTTTCAAATATGTGCTGCGGTATCTCTATGCCGACGTTGGCACTGAGCTCTTCCACGACGTCGTTTATGACAACATTGATGATTTCTCGGATCTCGTCATGGACGTCATGGGGGTAGCCAACGAGTTGATGCTTGACCGAGTAAGTCGGATGTGAACCCCTTCGCTCCCTCTTAAGTATTGCGTTCTTCCTCTTTGCCCCCCCCCCCCCTCCTTTTTCAATGACCACTCTTTTTCTCGGGCAATCATGCCAAACCTTATCTCTTGAGGAGTGCATTCTGGAAAATCCCTTCCTCTAAAAGCGTAGTTTTCCATGAGTCTTGTTTCCAGTGAAACTGTCTCCTGTCTTAGCAGTTGAGGTTGCTAATGGACGCCGCAGCTGTCACAAATCTGCCAGCAAGTGATTTCTCAATTCGTCACCACTCGCAATGTGGCTCATTACCTCAACGCCATCAGTCCATGCTCCGTGACCGCTTTCAAAGATGCCGGTCTAGAGTACATCACCTTACAGGCTGAAAATCTTCTCGAGAATAATCTTCTTGAGAGTTTGGACGATGAAGTCATCGAGGAGCTTGATGCCGTGGTCAGGGCCAATCAGCTTGCCCGCTCGCCCTTTGCCCGAAGCGATCGGGCAGAGCTGCTTCTCCACGAGAACAACCCCGAGCTTGCCCAGGATATCGAAGAGGAGAGGCAGCGAAGAGTCAGGGAGATGGCATTCAAGGCTAGTCAGAAGGAAGAAGAGAGGAAGCTGTCCTCGTCACTCCGGGGCAAATTTGGCAGCCTCGAGGACCTCACGCCCATCTCGCCCGGCCCGGAGAAACAGGCAGTGAAAGCCAAGGCACGGAGGAATGAACCATTCAGCCCCGAACTACGTCCCAAATCTACCCAGAACGACTTCATGTTCGATATGGACGACGAAGAAGGGACGGCTGACAGTCCGTCCATCCGTCCACAGAGAATCCCTGGTGGCAAGAGGCACCAGCAGCCTGAGCTGGATCAGATACCTCTGCTGGCGGGATCATCATCGTACCTTGATGAGAGGCGGAAGCTCATTGCTCAATCCCCCTTGATCCTATCACCAGCTGGCTCCGAAGATCCAGCGTCGCCTCACCTCGCCGGTCGACGAGCGGTTGCCACCACCCCTGGGAAATCGGGCACGCCTTGGGCTTCGGCTGCGCTGCCCACCACCAAGCTTGATCTGCGCGAGATCATGAATGAGGTATCTCCTGGACCCTCGGCCCTGTCGGCGGGCTTGGCTGCTCAGAAGGCCAAGGAGGCTTCGGCGAAGCCACAGCAGATCAAGATATCGCAGAAGGAGCGTAAGAGACAGCAGCAGCTGCAGGCAGAGCAGGCAGCGAAGGAAGCCCTGACGCCGCCTGCCAAGACAGCTTGGGAGAAGCCGTCTGCTGATGCCAAGGCATCGCCGTGGAAGACGGTGTCGAGAGATGCCAAGCCCTCGCCAAAGGGTACCATGCCTGATGCTCTCCTTCAGGTCCCGCCCAACACCAAGCCTCTTGTTGCTGCTGAAGGCTCTGCAAAGTCCATACCCCGGCGGACACAGTCTCCTGACACGCGCCACTCAGGCCAGTCTCGCACACCAACCACAGCGCCACCTCCTGTTCGGCCGCCTCCAAAACCGACGGCCCCTTCATCCATGTCCACATTCTCTGCGGACGACCCATCCAAGCCCATCGTCCCACACTCCAAGAGTTACATGAAACCGACTTCCAAATCCGAGCCCACGCTCGGGCTCAGCATGGCCGACATCATGGACCAAGAAACGCGGAACCGCGACAAGGTGAAGGAGGCCGTGGCAAAGCGCAGCCTGATGGACATTCAGCAGGAACAAGCGTTCCAGGAATGGTGGGACGAGGAATCGCGGCGCACGCAGGAGGAGGAATCCCGGCGGCTGGCTCGAGAGAAAGACAGGGAAGAGGGCAAGTCGCGCGGCCGGAGGAGCCGAGGTGGAAAGGCGAGGGTCCTCGGCAGGGGAGGAGGTGGTGGAGGAGGCGGAGGAGGATCCAGTGGCCATGATGCTGGTGCCACGAGCACTGGGCCTGCTGGAGGCGAGACGGCAAGGCAAGCAGCCCAAGAGGCTGGAAGAAGCCGCGGCAATCGACGGGGCCGTGGCCGTGGTGGTGTTGCGAAAGCCTCGTCGTGAGACACGATAACTCTCACAAAACATGCGTGCTTGCTCACAAATTTTTACTTGGAAATTTACACATCCATTTTCATGGACAATCTTTGCCGCATGCTTAATAGGGGCGAGTGCTCTATCTTAGCCGTGAATATATATATTGTATCTAGTCCAAGATCTGTTGGCTTCTTGTATATACTCTCAAATTTCCCGTCTCTCTCTCTCTCTCTCTCTCTCTCTCTCTAAATATATACACATATGTGTACATATCTATATATATGAAACGAAACCCATGTGTCTCTCAAGATTCTTACAAGACCGAGACACACACATTTGTCGCACATCCCGCCGTCTATGCGATGATTGTACCCAGCTCAGTAGGTGGTCGGGAAGCACCCCAGTCGCCCGCCGTCAATGACCACGACGTTACCATTGCAATAAGCACCGGCGCGCGAAACCATGTACAGGACAGTGCCCATCATGTCATCCTCATCGCCGGTCCGTCCGACGGGAATCATAGATTTGACCACAGAGATGGAGCCCGTGCTGCTCTTTTCGGCGCCTATGTTCTGCAGGACGGGGACGGACATCTCGGAGGGGAAGAGTCCCGGCGCGACGGCGTTTACGCTACAACGGTCTTCTCGTCAGCCACGCTGTATCATGGCTATGCTCCTCCTGACAAGAGCCACAAGGAAGGCCTGCACAGACCAAGGGAAAAAGAAAAGAAAAGAATACCCACCGGATGTCCCAAGTCGGCAGCACGATAGCCAGCTGCTTCACCGCGTGCGTCGTGGCCGCCTTGCTCTGCCCATACGCATACCCACCGGGCGCCTTCCTGTTAAATCCAGCAATGCTGCTCGTCACGACGACCTGGCTGCTCCAGCCCAGGTTGCCCTTCTTGTTGCCCCTGTCGAGCAGGTCCAGGCACGCCATCGTCGTGTACCACACGCTGCTCACGTTGACCGCAAACGGCTGCACAAACGCGTCCATCGGCACGGCCAGGTTCTGGGCCGCCCACGCCGCGGCGCTGGGCCCCTCCTCCTGGGAGGATGCCGGCGGGGCGGGCGGGGGGACCTGGGGGCCCGCGATGCCCGAGTTGCAGAAGAGGAGGTTGAGGTAGCCGACCTCGCTTGCGATCTGCGAGGCGAGGGCGGTGAGGGCGTCCTTGGAGGTCACGTCGCAGGTGACGGGGATGACTACACCGGGCTCGGCGCCGATGCTGGCGGCGGCCTGTTGTAGGACCTCTAGGCGACGGCCTGCTATGTAGACCTTGGCGGCGCCTGCCTGGGCGAGGGCGCGCGTGATCATGAGGCCGATGCCTGGAGGGAGGGAGGGAGGGTTAACTTTTGGGGGGCTGTGTAACTTGAGGAGAAGGGAGTTTGGGTGCTTGGGGGGGGGGGGTGGGACTGACCTGTGCCTCCTCCGGTGACCTGCAATTGTGGCACTTCATGTCAGTGATTGTGTGACTCAAAAAGACACAGGTGATAGGAAGGGAAAGGCGGAAAGAAAGAAAAGGATAAGAAGAAAAGGGATCAGCTGTGGTGTCTGTAGGTCATATGAACTAGAAGATCTGAGTGTGTGGTTGCACAGATCGCACAGAGTTACATCAATCTCAGACAGTAGCACTGAGCAAGAGTGATGAGCAGTAGCATATGTTGCGTGACATGTGAACAAGTACAATTGCATACCAAAGCCACCATCCCCTTCACGGAGAACAGGTCGGTGGGATTGCTGGATTTCGATGAAGCCATGGCTGCTGAGATCTAAATAACAACCACAGAAGGATCTTGGTTTAATCTAGGAGACAAAGATGAAAGAAAAATTAATGTAGGAGGGGTAAGGTCTATGTGTATATGTGCAGCTCGAGAGTTGGTCGAAACTGGGATGACACATGAAGGTATACGATAACTCTACTATATATATACACATAGAAATATACATAGGCGTTTTTTGATTTCTATTCTGGTGGTTCGACAGGTATCCCAGTCACCAGTCATGGGCCAACAGGTTTACCCTTACAAATTGCCCCGCTCTATGAGGCGATTGACGCACTCACAGGGACTTAAGATATTCCACTCACATGCATAACACTCGGGCAGGGTCCGCGCCCGCCATCTCACGATACTCGATCTGCTGAGTCACCACAAACCTTATCTTGGAGAGGTACTTACAGAATGCATGCGTTGTCACTGTCCTGGCGTACATTCGTCGATTATGTGTGCGTATGTGGCTCTGTGATCGAATGGTGATCCAAGAAAAAGCAATGGGTATCACTTCAGTCAAAAACAACTCGCTTGCCCTGGAACGCGGCCGTCTGTTGCTGCTCCTTGGCCTTCTTCCTCGCCTCCCAGGAAGGATGCAGAGGTCCCTCGTTGTCCTTCTTGGGCGCCGCCCGTGGCCGTCTCGGCTCCAGGGGGGTCAAGTTCGCATTGTCTTCCGTCTCGTTCGCCGACCTCCTCCCAAACGGATTCTTGATGCCCTGCTTCCACGGCGTCCTGGAGTTCCCGTCCACGGCTCCACGCTTGAGATCCCACCCGGCATCCCGGCCCGACTTCTCCTTGCCCAGGTGCTTGGCCTTCTCCTTGAACTTCTTCTCCCAGATCGCCTGTCGTGCCCGCTGGCCTCTCCTGTTCTTGCGCGCGGTCGGTGCCACGTCGATGTCTGATGCCTCTGATTCCGAGCCCGAGATGTAGCCACCCATGAGACTAGGTAACGCCGTTGTCTCCTTGGTCCTGACCTGGTTGGCCTTTTGCGTCACTTTTCGTGCCTTGGGCGGTGGTGATATCGCAGCCGAATCGGAGGCTGAGTCCTCATCTGAGTCCTCAGATATCTCCTCCTCCTCCTCCTCAGAAGCAGACTCGTCAACTTCTTCACCGTCGTCCTCTGACTGCTCTGACGCCGAGACATCCGTGATCTCCATCGGATCCAGCTCCTCATTGGCAGTGTCATATCCTTCCTCATCCGAGCTCCCGAGTCTGTCATCAAAGCGTGACATGGCTTCCTCCTCTTTCTCGGCCACCTCGTCATCATCAGACAGGCCATTCCACTCGGTCTCGTCCTCGTCGGGCGCACCCACATCCTCAGAGGAGCTTTCATCCTCAGGCTGTACCTCCTCCTCCCGCTTGGCCTTTTTCTGGGACTTGACCTCGGTCTTGCCCGCTGGTTGCTCTTCTGGGCTATTTGTATCGCTCTTCTTGTCCCCCTTCTTGGCCTTGCCCTTCTTGTCGGGCATTGGTACGCGCAGGGCCACGCAAATATCGATGACGGCTTTATCCAGGGCCTCTCGGACCTTGTTCTGGTTATACAACCCACTCGTTACATTGTGCAGTGCAGCCCGCTCCTCTTCCGATATATCAGGCTTCGGTATGCCATTTTTCACGCTCTCTGGTAGCTTCGGCGATTCGGCCACGGCCTTGATCTTCAGCAACGAGGCGCAGAGGTGGGCATTTGCGACGGATTGCAGGTCGAGAGACTGCAGATACGGTGAGGTTAGCGCTTTGAATGGGACGAGGGGTAACGAGCTGCCATACGAAAGAGCCCACTGACCTTTAATACAGCAATTTCCTTCTCTATCCTGACCTTCTTCTCTGGGGTCGACTTTGGGTCGCGAAGGCGTTTCGCCATGCGCTGCCTCTCGAAGCCCTTGGCCACCTTGAGCATCCGGAAGAGCTCCGTGCTATGGTGCGCCAACTTCTCCTCCAACTCATCTTCGGCTCGCTTTCGTTTCGGCATAGTATCGTCTTGGTGTTGATCGTACAAACTGCTCTCTTGGGACACCAATTCTTCACCGAGTCGGGGCGTACCTTTTTTTTCTTCTTGCGCGCTGCCTGCCCCAGGGACTTTATCGAGAACCCCAGCACATCAGACTGGTAAACGCACTAACAAATACCCACATAGTATACATGATGTATTGTTAGAGATTCTTCGAAATCCTTAGAACCCTGCAGGCACTAGACAGACCCTGGAATGTTTGGAGGGGCAGGCCCAAAAAGTATTCCCCAATTAATCCCTGCTGCCAAAAAGTCGCGGGTTAAAGGCGCGTCTGCATCTCTCCACTACTGTTGGATCCCGCGTCCCAAGGCGATTCCACCCTCGCGCCACGCCCAGCCGAGCCCAGCCACGCACCGTCGAACCAAGGCAAGCAGGTCGAGAGGTCGAGAGCAGAAGCACCTGCGAGCTGTCCTCAGATCGGGGCTCAACCCACTTCCTGCGCAGGGGAATTTGCTGCCGATATTTCTCTTGTTGTCCTTGGAGGGTTCGAGAAACAAAGGGAACGGAAAACAAAAACATTCAACCAAAGTACTCGGCCAGCCCTCGACGTCCCTTTTTACCTTCGCCCTTTCTCTCTTTTTTAAGTGTGCAGCGCGCACGCGCAGGATGATCGCATTCAGGATAACTTCAAATCGATCGCTTTTTAGTCTACACTGTGTTCCTTAAGACCTGTTGCTACGACGACGACGACTACGACGGCGCTGCGACGACTACTTAGTTCTACGACTACACAACCTCTACGATAGCTTACGACGATAATTCCTCTGGTATCTTCCTCGACCTCGATATCAGTGGAAGCTCCAAAATAATCTGCAGAAGGCCTCGCTTCGACCTTAATCTGCTTCACCCTGCGCCTATACACCCCTCGCCATTTTCTCTTCTTCAGAGTACATCGCTTTTTCAAGATGATGTCCTCACGGAATATGAACAATCTTCCTACCCACGGAGCCCCCTCAAGAGACGACTTTGCGAAACTGGACGAGCGACAGAGGGATCAAATAAACGATGTCGTAGGTGACCCCCTTCTTTTTCTTCTTCTTCCCCCCCCCCCTCTCTCCCCTCTTCTGCTCGCACACAAGGCCGGTACTGATAATGCGCCTCCGCAGTTCTCCGTCTTCGACGTCAACAAGGATGGCCGCCTCGACTACCACGAGCTACGTTTCTGCCTGCGCGCCCTGGGCTTCGAGCTGCCCAAATCCGAAACATACCCGTACCTGGTCAAGTTCGGGATCCAGCCCATCG
The DNA here is from genome assembly GCA_014849955.1 of Cryphonectria carpinicola. Classification (NCBI taxonomy): domain Eukaryota; kingdom Fungi; phylum Ascomycota; class Sordariomycetes; order Diaporthales; family Cryphonectriaceae; genus Cryphonectria; species Cryphonectria carpinicola. The sequence continues at coordinate 1,301 of JACWRQ010000107.1, read as the reverse complement.
ACTGGGACCCGAAGCGCGAGTGCACGCCGGTGTGGCGCGAGTTCACGCTGCCCATCTGGCAGGGGATCGCGGGCACGCTCATGTACAACCGGGACCCGGTCGGGGAGTGCCACCGGGCGTTCAAGCTGTTCGACGTGGACGGCAAGGGGATCATCGCGCTGGAGGACCTGCGGCGGACGATGCGCGAGATCGGGCAGAGCATGGAGGAGCAGGAGCTGCAGTCGATGATCAACGAGTTCGACTCGGAGGGGAAAGGGGGTGTCAACGTGGACGAGTTTACAAAGATCATGATGACGAGGAAGCAGAAGTAGGGTTCTGCCGGACTGGCTGCGGAGGAGAGAAGGGGCGGCAAGGCTGTGAGGAGATGAGATTATCTGTCACGGCCAACCGTTGTGTGTGTTTGTTTTCACCCCTTGCGCAACATGGCGGTTAGGAGGATGGTTACCACTCACTGTACGAGAAGATGAGGATTTTTTCTTTTTCTTTTTTCTATACAAAAACCCACAAGAAGAACAGCAAGGTTATGGTTGGTTGGTTGGTTGGTTGATTTGGCACCACTACGATGGAACGTAAATGGCGGTTTCAAGCACAAACTCTATTCATCGTGATTCCGGTCTATATCCACCAGCCAACGCCCGGCAAGTGAGAGAAAGAAAGGAGAAACTAGAAGAAGAGAAAGAGAATAGCCCAAGATACACAAGAAATTAACAATTGATTATCATGCGATGCAGACAAGGATAGAACAAGACCCTGCTGCTGCTCATGAGGAGAAGATCTTGGGGAAGAACCTCGGCGTGTTCTTCTTCCACTCCTGGTAGTCCTTCCTGTCGCCGTACCGCTTGTCGTACTTGTTCTCCGACAGCGGGATCCCGCTCACCTGCGTCACCAGAAACGTAGTGAAGAGCGGGCTGACGAAGGCCAGGGCCAGGGCGCCGGTGATGCCAGCCGCGCCGCCGCCGAGGCCGAGGGCTGCCTGGACGGCCGGGTTGACGAGGACGCCGGCGGCGGTAGTGGCCAGGCCCGTCCAGAGGGTGGACTCGCCAAAATAGTTGGGAAAGCGACTAGAGTAGTGGATAATAATTAGTCAGAACGATGTGGGAGGCATTTGTTTTCTCAGGAGGAGGAGCGAGCGAGCGAGAGAGAGAGAGAGAGAGAGAGAGAGAGTGTGTGTGTGTGTGTGTATGTGTGTAAGGGATGAATTTGGGCGGGATGGGGGGGGGGGGGGGGAAAGCTCACCCCCTGCCCCAGAGGCCCCCGGTAAAAAAGCCCTCCCCATCCTTCTTCCCCGCCCTCTCCCGCAC
>JACWRQ010000106.1:0-98240 GCA_014849955.1 Cryphonectria carpinicola | reverse complement strand
GGTTTGGGGCCTGGATATGTTGCGTTGCGATGCCTGGCGGGTTGTGGTGTGTTTCGCGCAGGCCGCCCCCTGCCTCCGGCCCGGGGGGGGGGGGGGGGGAAGAGATTGCCGAAGTAAGGGTAACATTTTCTTCTTTTGTTTTCTCTCTTTTTCCCCAGTTGAGCCTTGACTTCTGTGAGGCCTGTGAGTCTTTGTGGGTCGGACCCAGCATGAACTCTTCAGGCTGACGTCAAATCCGTTCACTGCGCACGGGGTCGCTTCGCGTTGACAGATGCATCGTGGAGAAAGCGTTTTGTGTCCTGGTCCTCTAAGCACTATCCCCCCCCCCCACTCCCTGTGTCATCGTGTACTACGTATCATAAAATATTCACTGGACTACGGAGACCACCACCACCACCACCACCCACTGCTGGTTGGTCAGTCATCAACATTCATTGGCACCAGCGATTCAATGCATCTTGACCAGGTCATGTCGAGAATAGGTGGAACAAAGTCGGCCTCTCCGCCCCTTTGAATCAGTCTCCAGGTGCGTTGTGTGTAGGTGAAGGCGTCTCCGAACCCGCAGTGCCCATCCGGTCCCTCCAGCTTGGGTCTGAGTGGGATCGTGCATACTGCGGTCGTCATTGGCCGCTAGCAGCGCCGCATTGCATACCATTGATGAGTTGGCAATTGACCTATCACGGAGCACCTGCCCAAGTAAGGTATGTACGGGGTTGAAAAAGGAAAAGAAAAAGAAAAAAGAAACAGAGAAGAAAAAATTTCGTATTCCTGACGTCGGCTCTATGCATACTAAGTTCGGTCATGTAAGAAAGTCCCCTTGGGCATCAAGAGGGAGAATGTCGTGAGAAATGGTGCCTCCCCCCCCCTAGCCCCAAAGTCTTGGTGCCTTGTCATCGTCAGACCTCGTAATGTTGGACATAGTGAGACATCAAGCACTTGACCTTGTGACCGGTCGAGAGGGCGGTGAGGCTTGGGGAAAGTCTACTACGTAGTGAGGCTGAAGGACAAGACCCCGTAAAACTGGATCCGCGACAAAAGGAAAAAAAAAAAAAAAAAATTTGATCAGAACAAGCGCGGAATATCTTAGCAGGGTGTAGATATGCAGGCATCCTCAGATGTAATGCTCGATATAGTGCCCTCATGACGGGTGCACCGACCAGCAGGCTGTCTGTCCCCATTGTGCAAGATCACGGGTCCTGGCGGCAGCACGATGTTCTCTCGTCGAGTCGAACTGGAGGGACCGGCCTGACGAGGGTAAACCACACAGCGACGGAGTATTGCCAGCGCATCAAGGGCGAGTGTGCCCGCTCGCGGATCTCCGAAGAATCTCGCATGTGGCTCCTGTCTGCCTGTTCGGGATTGATGCTGACGACGGTCAGAACCTTGAAGTATTCGTCGTGGAGCTCCCAAGCTACGAGTCAGCCAGTGACAGCTGTGCAGCATTGCATGGCCCGTCTGTTGACGCTGCAGTCCGTTGTTGGGGCGTCGTTGTGGTCGTTGCTGAGGTGTGACGATTGCTGCCCTCCTGCTCCTCTTTCTTCTCCTCCTCCTCCTCCGCCCTGTTACGCCTGCTAGTATATCTCGAGAATCCTAAGGACAGGACATGCAGTTATCGTATCGACTAAACCTCGCTAGGTACGATGACCGAGAAGGAGGATCGATCGAAATCGGGCATCATTGACTTTTTTTGCAAAAAAGAAGGCGTGCTTGGGCACTTACACAGAAGGGGAGGAGGTAGGTGGGGTGGGGGAAGAGGGAAAGAGAGGGAGAGGGAGAGGGAGAGAGAGAGGGAGAGAGAGAGAAAGAGAAAGAGCCAAGACATTGGATGTGCCCAAAAAGACTGACCCCGAGGCTGTTGAGGGTTCGTGATGGGTCCCCATGGGTCCCCAGTGTCGCTGCACCACGTTGCTCTGCCCCTCCACACCTTTACCCCTGCTAGTTCATTGGGAGGGGTCAAGCGTCTTGTCCGCTGGCCCATAGCACCTGCAGCTTGGGTCACCTACTGCCAGCCTCCCCCTGCCATCATTGCCTTGTCCTAGGATAGTGACATCTGCAGGGGTACAAGGATTTAGAAGCATTCAACTTGAAGAACCTCTCTCTTTCTCTCTCTCGCTCACCATCGGTACCACTTCGCTCCAGTCCAGGTTCCATACATACATACATGGCCCTGACCGCCAGAATAACACAGCAGCTTTTTCTCACCTCCATCTCTCCCAAGGCACCGTACATGCCATCTCTTCTCTTGCCAATGGCTCATCCGTGCACAATCTAATTCTCAATCTGTCTTGCAAACACGACCCCTCCTCTTCTCCTCTCTTCTCGTCTCATTCTCCCCACCTCTGGTTGTCTCCCCGCCAGATTGCTACCATTTACCCTCGTCGAACAGCAGCAGCAGCACTGAGCAGTTTGCTGCTTGGCGGACAACGCCCGGATCGTTCGGTCTGACACCCACAATGACGGCAAGCCCTTAGTTGTCTTTCGGAAACATTGTCAGCTTGTGATGAGACGACTCTTCCACAGTCAACTTTGACGGGTTCCAACACTCCGCAGGTGACGCCAGAGCCCTCATCTTTTGTCAACACAGACTGCAAAAACATACTCCTCCTCCACTTTATATTCCATCCGTTCTGGGCCGCCCGCTCTTTGCCTGGCACATCTGAGCTGGTTCTTCTTCTCCTTGGTTGCTTGGCACTCTTGGGATATGACGATATAAACTTTTCACAAAAGGGAAATATTCCGCATCGGAGGCTTTCGCATGCACTCTCAATGCGGCTGGCCTCCTCCACATCTGCCTCCTCGCTTCTCGCCGTGGTCTCAGCTTCAGGTCTCACGGTTGGGCGAATAGGAGGCAGCATTGGCGCCGCAGGTCGACAGAACGGGTCGACTGAGCGGATAGAGCCCTCCGTGTTGTTTGAGACATCCTCCACCCCATCTAGTCGCCGCCTGTACCTGGCCGGCGACCACCTGGCCGGCCCTCTGGGTGGCGCAGGTATCACGCCGCCAGTTTGAAGGGGCTCATGAGCAGCGCCCTCACCCTTCCCTCCCCCCACGAGCTTCCCCTGTTATTCTTCCCTCTCGACCGTCATCAACTCTCGCAGCTGTGCTTCCCGAACACGGCTGTCATAAAGTGCTACGGATCCTATGGCTCAAGCACAGTCAGGCAAGCCCCGCCCGGTTGCAGCAGCTGCGGACTCTCAGTCTACGCAGCAGAGTCTTTGGCGGAAATTGTTTGGACAAGGGAATGGAGCGGCGGCGGGCGAGATGAGCCCTGCCTGGCAGGGGGACCAGCAAGGCGAGAATGAGCCACGGCCAGGGCTCATCCGCAGGGTATCACGGAAGGTCGTGCCTGGCCTGCCCAGGACCCAGACATTCAAGAGGCAGCAAGCTGAGGTTCGCAACAACCTCGAGCCTGTTGAACCGACCCCAGCAGAGAGACGCGCCGTGTCTGTCGACAGACGACTTCACACCTCGCAGGCCTCTCCTGATGTCTCATCAAACCCACGGACTAGCGCTCCTGATTTCACCGGGAACAATGTCTTCAGCGCAACGGTCTCTGCACCTTCCACCACAGGAAGTGTGTATGAGGAAAAGCTATTCGACAGTATAGGTGAATTCACTGTGCGCGAGGAGCCAGTGGATGAGGAGGCGCCACAACAGCCACAGCAACCAGCACAAGAGGCGGGACCCTTGATCGATGATGCGGCGTCCATGACAACCTCTCAGTACGACAACATGATCCACGAGGAGCTTGAGAGGATCTGGATCCTCAATCTCTCGATGCATTTCCGGGATAAGTCGAAAAGAGAGAAATTTTTCGTCACATATCGGGAAAATGAGATGCACTGGCGGAGGGTGACCATCTCGCTGGACTATCGCGGTGCTCCGGACAACTCTCTCGAGATGGACCTACTGCATACCAAATTTCAGCGAGACAAGAGCGCCAAGATCTATGAAGCCATCCGGGAAAGCCTCGGTGACATCCAGTTCTACGACACTGTCACAAACCTCAAGCTTCAAACTACGGACGGGAGGTTGCACGTGCACGTAGTTGAAGACGTCAATGTTTGTTTTGCCCCCCCCCCCGGCCCCCCATCCTCCCTTTAATATGGATCAGGGCTGATAATAGTCATGGACTACTAGGAAATCATCCCATACCCTACAGCTCGTATGGTTCAACACCTGATGTGCAGACGAGTCAGGGAGAGTGATATCAAGTTCGAGGCTCACATGTCTGGCTTTGTGTACAAAGTCAGCGTCAATGGCGAGACGTTGATCAAGAAGGAGATTCCTGGGCCCGACACGGTCGATGAGTTTCTTTACGAGATCAACGCCCTCAACCAGCTATGCACTTCTCGCAATGTCATCCATTTCTACGGAGTCATCGTCGACGATCATGGGGAGCACGTCAAAGGCCTTCTCATCAGCTACGCCGAACAAGGTGCCTTGATCGATGTCATTTACGACCATAACCATGGTCTTCCGTGGACTCGTCGACAGAAATGGGCGCGGCAGATCGTGGAGGGACTGTCTGAAATCCACGAGGCCGGTTTCGTCCAGGGTGATTTTACCCTCTCGAATATTGTCGTAGACCACAACGACAACGCCAAGATCATAGACATCAACCGGCGAGGATGTCCCGTTGGCTGGGAACCACCCGAAGCGACTCCCTTGATCGAAAGCAACCAGCGCATCTCCATGTATATCGGAGTCAAATCGGATCTATATCAGCTTGGGATGGTCTTGTGGGCCTTGGCAGAGCAGGAAGACGAGCCTGAGGCCCAGGGACGCCCACTGATACTGAGCGAGGAGATAGAGCTTCCGAACTGGTACAAGGCAGTCGTCAGGCTCTGCCTGGCTGACAACCCACAACATCGGCTGTCCGCGACCGAGTTGCTGCGGCTTTTCCCATCCTCGAAAGAAGCAGAACTGGACGCCCCCCTTGGCCGCCAGTCATCCATCTCTGTTGATGATGGCTTTTCGGTGCAGGACTTTTTGGTCAGTGAGCATGACATAGGCGACGCCCAAGTGATCAGGACTGTGGATGTCCCGTCAGATTGGGACTACAGAAACAGTTCTGGTCATTCTCACCTCGAAGCACCTATCGAATTCTCGACGGGGCCGTACTACTACCCGTCGAGAGGGCGATCTCCTCCGAGCCCCCTCCCGCCGAACAACCTTGATTATCGTGAGGCTCGATGGGCCCAGCAAAGAGCTTTTTGGCCGCCTCCGAGTGGGGGGCACAGCTTTGAGGAGAAGAGGTCACCATCGGGTCTTGGCTCTGCTCCTGAAGCGACGGCCACGAGCAATCATGAGCAGGAGAATGGGCCACACGAAGACGAGCCGTCCCTCACAGATGGCAAGGCACAGGGCCAGGCAGTCCCAGTGGTTCAAGCGGCGAAAGACGATCCTGGAACACCGAAACAAGAGGATCCGGGCATATTGACCCGAGAAGGCGAGAGGCAGCCAGCGGAAGCTGCACAAGACGCGGAGGCCGCCGAAGTACCGACAGAACAGCCGGGTGAGATGGGTGCGGAAGAGACACAAACCGAAGTGGCTCCTTCACCCGTAATCCCTACGCCCGAGGCTGACCAGCAGAAGCATGCGGGCACACAGGACGACGCTTCGAGGAGTATTGTAAAAGGCGTTCGGAATTTTTTCTCTTCATCAAACAACAACAACAACACCAACACACAACAAAATTCTCTTTTTCAAGAGGCGGGGATCACAGAACCCGCAGCCCCAGGGACCATCGCTCTGGTCCCTCGCGCGGCAGAACTACAGAAACAGAAGAGCGCGAGCACGATCGTGGATACGAGACAAGGCTGGGAGATTGAGAGAGTTGACAGCGCGATCGCAATGAGCTCCCCGGCATCACTGCCAGAGCTGTGGTCGGGGTCCAACCTTTCGAACGATATTTTATGCTTGGGATCTGGCCACGACTATGCAAGCCATGATGATGTGGTGCGCAGTGGCAACGCCAATGCTATCACGGACGACGACTTGCTGAGTGCTTGACAACGGTGGCGTCAGACTTGGATGATAGTCACGACACCCACCACCACCAGATCCTAACATGCCCATTTTCTTCTACTTCTTGTTTTTAGTTTGCTTTTATTTTCGCTTTCGTTCTCCATGTCCTCCTCTATCTTACCAAGTTTGCTGCATATTTGTGTGGATTTTTTTTCTTCTTTTTTTTTCTTCTTTTTTTATATTCTGCAAATATTCTCTCGTTCGAAAAAGGTGGCCTTCTCAGGAAGCTGTGGATGGTTGAGTCTTGTCTGGCAGGCGGGGAGGCTGAAGCTTGTTGGTGTAATTATGTAGCACTATTGGGGGTCAGTTCCTGGCGATGATTTGTGTTATCTCAATGAAGTGTATTCAACAAGCATTGTTTTGCGCGATTCCCGAAGCCATTGCCACTCTTGACTGAACCCTTTTGGCGATCTGGAGCAGAAAAGGCTCCAGAACGCAGTTGGAGCCGCTTGAACTTCCCAGAGACTAGGCATCCGTAGAGAGGACAAGCAACGGGCTCTTAAGAGCCGATGGTGGTATAGTCACATTCATTGCAGGCTTGTCCATAGCAGTCTTTAGCTACTGTCCCGGTCCAGTAGAGACCAGAGTGCCTGAGCACATTGACGAGAGAAGGGGGCGGTTGGCCTAGCGGTGCGATGACTTGGACGAGTGAGTGAGTCAGAGAGCAACGACACAACTACAAGATTGCCGCGAGTCTATCACTGAATCCCTCCCTCCCCCCCCCCCCTCGGGCTCTCCTCTCTCAAATCTCCAGCGACACGGATACCTGACCAGACCGGCCATTCTTCCAACAATCCTTTCCACATTAGATGCGGTTTTCACCGATCCCGTCGTCCTAAAGAAGAAAGGTAAAGAAGATAAAAAGAGGTCGAGAACCCTTACCCACAGAGGGTCCGGGCTCGCTCTCCCCTGGTAACCTTCTCGGGGATATTTTGGTAATTTAGGTTGGGGGCTTTTGCTTTTGACCGGCGGCAGCCGGGGTAGCGTGTGTGAAGGATGAGCTCTCCTCCTTGCTCTCTCGACCTAAGTCTTTCTCGTGGCTCCCCCCGAACCTCCAGGGCCTCGAAACGGCTTGGGCCCCGGGATGGGTAAGCAGGTTTTCATAAATTTTTGTTGAGACGGGGCTGGCAGGGCCTTGTCTTGTAAGTGCTAAGTCGACTAGCAGATTCCGTGTGTCATAGGGTGACGGTCTGATAGTGTGTGTATCTGTCTGTACGGCAGGGACCGGGCTGTGGGGCTTAGAGAGACCCGGCGTTTCGCAAAACTTGTGGCGATCTTAAAAAAAAAAAAAAATAAGAGAAAGAAAAGATCGAGAAACCTAAGGCTTCATACATAGACCGACCACCACTCCGAGGAAGCCGAGGCTTGTCGATCTCGCGGGGTTCACAGATTTGTGACGCCTGGCAACTAAACTGGTCGAAGTCCCAAATTGCCACCCCGTCAAGCCAACAACAAACAACAATAACAACAACAACAACAACAACAACAACAACAACAACAACAACAACAACAACAACGTATACATACTATGGTACAATGTGTCTCGTCTCCACTGTCACCGAATCTTTTTTTTTTTGTGAAGCGTGAAAGCGATCGTGGAGAAACGATACCCACCAAATCTGGTGGCAAATACCCATAGTATATAGTACTCGGTGCAGATGATACCGGCTGGGCTGTCACGGTGACGGCGGGTGGGCGCGGGTCGTCCCTTGGGCCTGTCTGCCTGCCTGCTACAGGCTACTACCAGAAATATGGTAGCATAAACGACGCATTTTCACATGCCAGAGGCTACTTTGACCTTTTTAGGTAGAATCCAACAATTCCGAGTTCTTTGTTGACCGTCCACCCTTGGATCGAGAGGTGGTTTGTTTCTGTTACCATGGCCGTGGTAGTTGAGCTAATGCAAGCCGGGTAGCTCGTGCCTTCTCCAGGGTTTGTTTGATGCAGGTACCCCTGTACTTATGCTCTACTGTGGCATTTCCCGAGACAGACAAAAACGGTCGTCTAGTATTTTTAGAGAGACCATCTCCTGCTGCCAATCGCAAACCCAGCCCACTCCAGTTAAGTGCTTTACTTGTTGGTCCTGTGTAACGATTCCAGAGGCAGTTCACCACATTTTCCGGATGTTGCTGTGGCACAAAGCCAATGTTAGAAAAGGTGGGTGATAGGATACAGTCGAGGCTTAGAGACAGAGCCACAGGGATGTTGGCCGCCCTGGCAGGGGTTGTCAGCACTGAGACAGGGATACGGGAGCTAGCAGCAGAGCCAATCAGAGCTCTCCCAACAATTCAATATCCGTTGGGGGAAACCGCGTCTCTACTATGCTGTCACAGGAAATTGGTCCTTCCGAATCAGAGACGGGCCATTTGATGTGCAGGGGAAGGAGGAATTCGAGACCGACGCATGATGATGCGATGATACGATTATCTGCTCAGATGGGAGGTTGGGTGGTGTTTGATCGTGTCGTGTGTGTGCTATTATATGGGTTTTTGGGGGGAGGGGGGAGGGCCAACGAGGATGGATCTCAAGAAAGCTCAACATAACGTCAGAGTCATCCAACAAGCGTGCAAAGAAGGGGAAAAAGAAAAAAAAAATCCGAAAACGACAGTAGCTCAGATGTACCGCTCACCGTGCTTGTGTACTGGAGTGTGTCTATGTCGATCTTGATGTGAAGAAACTTTTGAGAGAGTACATAGCGACTGGCAGCAATGACTACCATAGAACCATGTACCGCTCCCTTGCTAGTATTGCCACAGCAAGAAGTGGGAGGAAAAACAAGATATGTACAAGCGACTGATCGACTTCAATTCCAACCTCGGAAGTCCCACCTCGCCCATGTAACTCCCACAAGCTCTTCTTTCCCCTTCGCCCCTCCGCATTACCGTTCCCGTTCCCACAGCAGCCTCCTCCTAACTAGATCATTCCACCACCCCTCCTACCCTCCCCCACCCGGTTTATTTCGTTTGCCTTCCCTGCTGGCCCAGCCAGGTTTCAAAAACGCAAGAAGCGAAAACAAGAGAGAGGAAAAGAGAAGCAAAAAAGGAAAAAAGAAAGGAAAAGAAAAAAAAAAGGATCCGGTCACAGCTGCCCCCCCCAAGGATCTCCGCCTTTCCGAGGACAAGGGTCCACGATTCATCGGGCCACTGCCTCACTCACTATTCCATACGCCCCCACCGTTTTGCCTCTTCCCCCCCCCCCCCAACAAGAAGACCTTCCTATTAAAAATCCGTCTAACCCGCACCCACCTCCATTATCACTTCTTCTTGTCTTCTGCACACAGCAGTCCTGGCAGTTGTTCATCCAACTCCAGTCCAACTTCTGAATTGTCACACCCTCATCAAAACCTTCCCCTTCCCTCAAAACCTCAGTTGGACAGAGCCGAACACTGGTTGTCACGGACGCCAACAACTCGCTCAACACACATACACACACATTCTCTCTCTTGCCCACCATGGCCTCCTCGACATCGCCAGCGAGGCAGGCTGCCGCCTTTCCTGACGGCACCACGGAGTACAAGCCGCTCCGCAAGACCGCCGGCTACGACCCAAAGAAGCCACACATCTCGGAGCTGCCCATGACATGGAAGAACTGGTACAAGCACATCGACTGGCTCAGCACTACCTTCATCATCATCATCCCCATCATGGGCTTCATTTCTACCTACTGGGTGCCTCTTCAGTTCAAGACCGCCATCTGGGCCATACTTTGTGAGTTTGACTCTCTTCTCCGTCGTCATCGTCTGTCTGCTCTGGCTGGAACGTACTGGCTGACATTCTTGTCTTCTTTTCTTTTTTCGTAGATTACTTCAACACCGGTCTCGGTATCACCGCAGGCTACCACCGTCTATGGGCTCATCGCTGCTACAAGGCCAGCCTTCCCCTCCGTATCTACCTTGCAGCTGTCGGTGCTGGCGCCATGGAGGGTTCCGCTCGTTGGTGGTCAAAGGGGTGAGTTGTTCTTCCCGCCCTTTTTGGGGGGGGGGGGGTGTTGTCATTCCATGTGGATGTACAGACATACATCTATATCTCCATCGTCAAGAAGATGCTGACCATTTATGAATAGTCACCGTGCCCACCACAGATACACCGACACCGAGAAGGACCCCTACTCCGTGAGGAAGGGCCTTCTGTACAGCCACATTGGATGGATGGTCATCAAGCAGAACCCCAAGCGTGCTGGCCGTACCGACATTACCGACCTGAACGAGGATCCTGTCGTCGTCTGGCAGCACAAGCATTTCGTCAAGACCGTCATCTTCATGGCCCTCGTCTTCCCCACCCTGGTTGCTGGAATCGGCTGGGGTGACTGGTTCGGCGGCTACATCTACGCGGGCATCCTGCGCGTCTGCTTTGTCCAGCAGGCCACCTTCTGCGTCAACTCGCTGGCCCACTGGCTCGGCGATCAGCCCTTTGACGACCGCAACAGCCCCCGCGACCACGTCATCACCGCCCTGGTGACCCTCGGCGAGGGGTACCACAACTTCCACCACGAGTTTCCTTCCGACTACCGCAACGCCATCGAGTGGTACCAGTATGACCCGACCAAGTGGTGCATCTGGATCTGGAAGCAGCTCGGCCTCGCCTCCGACCTCAAGACCTTCCGCCAGAACGAGATCGAGAAGGGCAGGCTGCAGCAGCAACAGAAGAAGCTCGACCAGAAGCGTGCCAAGCTCAACTGGGGTGTGCCCCTGGAGCAGCTGCCCGTCATCGACTGGGACGACTTTGTCGAGCAGTCCAAGAATGGCAAGGCCCTCGTCGCCATCGCCGGTGTCATCCACGACGTCGCCGACTTCATCAAGGACCACCCTGGTGGCAAGGCCCTTATCTCCTCCGCCGTTGGAAAGGATGCCACCGCCATCTTCAATGGAGGCGTCTACCTGCACTCCAACGCTGCGCACAATCTGCTCAGCACCATGCGCGTCGGCGTCCTTCGTGGTGGTTGCGAGGTGGAAATCTGGAAGCGCGCACAGATGGAGAACAAGGACGTGTCGTTCGTCAACGACCTTTCCGGGCAGCGGATCATCCGCGCTGGTGGGCAAGTCACGAGGGTGCCCATGCCCGTTGCTAGCGCTGATGCGGCCTAGAGGTTTTTCAGTAAGGGGGGGGGGGGGAGGGACGAGGACAAGGGTTCTCTTCAGGTTTGAACTGCCAGCCTCAACAAGAAAGTTTTGAATGACTCCCAGCCTGCAAATCAAGCACGCTCACAAGCATCCGCCGACTTGTGCCGTCACCACCTTTCTCTTCTTCAGCGTGCTGCGGCTAAGCGGTCAATTTCTTATCACAAGGCGTTCTGAGGGGATATTAAAGTGGACAATGAATGGCCGGGGGGGGGGGGCGCGGCGTTAGACAAGAAACATAAGAATATGTTTCTACTTTCTGTGATTAAACCCAGCAGAACATGCCCTTTTTATCATCAACAGACACGTCGTCCACACTCGCTGATAAGTGATTTTGATGTATGGTTCTAACTCAACAGGCAGTGCAGGCGTTGAATAGAAAAAGGAGGTCAGCTTGATTTAAAGCAAGTGTGGCAAGCCGATCTATCAAAACTACTTCCTCAAAGTTTCTTAAATGACGATCTGATTTAACGCTTGCGTAACTCGAAAAGGCTTGTGCAAACCCCAGAGAGCAACCATATTAAGCAGAGAGTCTCATGTGAAGAGGTTTTTTTTTTATTTTTTTTATTTTTTAAAGGAATCAGGTGAAATCCATCTAGTCTCAAGTTCTGTTTCTAACCCTCCTTATGAAGGCTTTGTGGCAAAGCTCAAAAAAATCTCTGCATCTCATCCAGTCATGCAGCCCTCTTTGTTCCCCGGATGGCCACAAAATGCATCATACAACCTGCAGCGCTGGTAGGCCTGTCGATCAATCCGACGATCGTCTGGCCCTGCCCAGTATGGTATCGATCAAAATCAAAGTATCCCGACCGAGCCGACCTCCCAATCCGAACCACCATGAATGAGGGGGTTTGATGCAAAATAGAAAGCCTCGCCGGGCCTCATATGAGAGAAATGGGTAAGGGGAGAAAACAAAAAGGACCCTGCAAAGGTAAAACAGACCGCTCGACCTAATATTCCATGAAGGACGTAGAGATTTATGAGGGAGTTCCCCCAACTTTGACCATCGGGATGCCAAAGACCTGAAAAAAAGACCAAGGCCCCCCCACAAGGGGGAGCCCTCCGTCTTGCAGGACTTCGAAAATAGGCCAGATCAGTTGTCCTCTGCCGATTATCCATCAAACTTGACCGTCCCAGACACCTTGGTAAACGCCAGATGCTCCAGAGAGGTATACCGCCAAGATCCTTGCGAGGGATCTCTGATCATGTCGCCGAGAGCCCGATGGCGTGAAGAGCGGGGGAAAAAAAACGAAAAAAAAAAAGAAGAAAAAGTGAGTTCCATCTTACAGCTTGGAACCCTTCTCAAACAAGCTGCGCAGATCCATCAGTCTCTGCTTCGCCGCCTCTGCCTTGGTGGTATATCCGCCGGCGTCGCCCTTCTCGCGGTCCATGCTGAGGGAGGCCAGCTTCATTTTCTTCTCCTGCAGCTCGCGCATCTTCTCCTCGAAGCTGTCGTGCATCAGCAGGCGGACACAGTGGACCTCGCGCTTCTGGCCCAGGCGGTGCACACGATCAATAGCCTGCGCCTCCGCTGCCGGGTTGAAGAGCGGCTCCATGATGTAGACCGAGTTGCCGGCAGTAAGGTTGAGCCCCAGACCGCCTGCGGTGATAGACACCAGGATGACCTGCACGTTAGGGTCCTCGCGGAAGCTGTCCATGGCACGAGTGCGGCCAGTCCGTGTCATCTTGCCGTCGAGGCGAACGTAGGAGATCCCTTCCATGTCCAAGGCCTTCTGGATGAGGTCCAGGTTGGTGGTCCACTGGGAGAACACCACGGACTTGTAGGGCGGCTCGTGGGGGTTGGCCATGCTCTTGGCGTTCCAATTGTGGAGTTCCTGTACGAGATATCTGACCTTTGTGTTGGGACCAGAATATTCTCTGGGCAGCTTTCCGGCAACCTTGCCATTCTTTCCTTCGGAGTGGGCCTCGTGCTCCTGGTCGGCCTTGGTTGAACGGAGTGCGATGGTGCTCAAGACGGGGGCCCCGCAGGGGCAGAGACCCTGGAAGTTGCCGATGCACGATGGGCAGAGCAGGTGATAGCAGGGCGTCATGTAGCCGATCACCTCCTCCTGGCGCTCTGACTCGATGTCCGAACCTTCCTTGGGCCCAAGCTTCTGGCTGCATACTATACAGTTGTCACCATTGGCATCCTGCATCAGGTTGAACATGTCGTAAGCCTTGCTCTCCGTAAGGACAGGCTTCTCATCGTCGTCGTCGCTATCGATGTCGATGGGTGCCTCGGAGCTTGAGCCCTCGAGCAGGTGCAAGTCATCCTCGCTCATGAGGTCCTTTCCGCCGGAGCAGAACAGGCGCAGCCGGAGGATGGCCTGGAGGATGTGTATGTACGTCTTGCCGCCCACCATGCGCTCGCGCTGACCAGTAATCACGCTCACACGAAGCTGCGCGTCCTTCTGGAAGGCCTCGTACATGCGGCGCTCGTTGTCCGAGAATTGGAGGTTGACGACCTGGTCGTGACGCTTTGGCAGGTCGATCTTGTCTTTCATGCGGCGCAGGGTGATGGTGTCGACCAGAAGCCGAAGCTTGGGTATGATGCCTGTGTCGCACATCTTGAAGGGCGTAACGATGTGCTGGTTGAACAGGCTCCGGTCGTGGAAAGGCTTGACCCGCAGAAAGGCGAGGAGAGAGGCGAGATCTTCGAGTTTGTTCTGGACCGGGGTACCAGTCACGGCCCAGCGCCGGCTGGCGTTGAGACGGCAGATAGCCTTGAACTGCAGGGTAGACTGCTCCCGAATCATGTGTGCCTCGTCGAGGACAATGCGAAACCAGCCGATCTCCTCGAGCGGGTGAGGGCCACGCTTGTTCGCGGAGCGAGCGCTGAGCTCGCTCGAGACGGACCCGTAGGTGGTGATGACCACGTCATAGGTTGCCAGCTGGCTGAGATCCTTGATGCGGTGGGGGCCGTGGTAGATGTGGTAGTTCAGGCCGCCAGGTCGTATGTGTTGCTTGATCTGCTCCTCCCAGTTGGTGATGGTGCTGAGGGGGCAGACAAGCAGGGTGGCCTTGGAGTTCCTCTTCACTGTGGTCAGCCCGAGGCCGCCAGGTCTGGGCGGTGCAAAGGAGTTCTGCGGCTGGGGCTGCCCGGTCATCCCTGGGGGCGCAGGCTCCGTCCGTGCCCAGTCGTCCGCTCCGGGTATGGTAGAGGCAACCAGGGACAAGATGCTGAGCGTCTTGCCCAGACCCATCATGTCTGCCAAGATACCACCCTGGGGTTTGGTAGGGCGCTCAAGGTAGTGCTTGGTGGTGATGATGTTGTAGTATGTGACTTGGCCGCGGAAAGTCTTCGTCTTCTTCCACAGCGGGTCCATGGCCGTCTCCACAGGGTCCTCACGGCCCTTCATGAAGTGAAGTGCCTGCTTCTGATGCGGCAGGAGCGGCGTTGTGACACGGTCGTCGGGCTCGCTCTCGGGGAGCTGGTCGGTGTCTGCCAGGGAGTCGAAGACGTTGAGAATTTCGGAACGGACTTCCTCTTCGGTTCGGGCGATCGGGGCTGCCACCTGAGGCTGGTCGTAGGCCCTCGGCGCCGACATGGGTCGAATCTCTTTGGCGAGAGGGTTGAAGACCTGGATTCCCTTGTCGACACGCGTCGGACTCGAGAGGTTGATATTGACTTCTGCCCTAGAGAAGTGCTTCGCAACCGTCTTCGCGTACTTGAACTTTCCATATAGCATTAGCTGCAGGGGGTATGAACGGGAGATGGGCTTTCCGGCCTCCTCATCAGGCAGGCGTCGTCGGGTGCCGATGAAGGCGTCGGTGCGTAGGCCAAGCAGGCGTGCGTCAAACAGAGGGGCGAGGCCGGCAGCAATCTTGGGGTTCAGCTTGCCGATGGTAGTCCTAGTGTGGTCGTACACGTTGATGGTGCGCGTCTTGTCGCCCTCAATCCTTCTCAGAACGACCTTGACCTGTGGCCAGCTGCCGGGGGTCAAGGTCCTGGCGCCAGGCTTGGGGGAGGGGACGATATGGCAGTTAACCATTGCCCCTGCCACCATGCCGTAGCAGACCTCCTGCTCCCTGGGGTCCTTGATCTCCTCAACGTCCCCTTCATCAACTTAAAAAAAAAAAAAAAAAAAAGATAAAAAAAATAGGGAGTTCCCCATCCCCCCCCCCCCCCCCCAAAAAAAGAGAGAGAGAAAAAAAGGAGGGAGGGGCGGCAGGGCAGGAGAGGGGTCAGGGAAATACTACATACCACCAGTCAAATCAAGAGTGGGCTGGGTCGGGGTGGTAGCAAGAGATGTCGACTGGGTGTCTGACTGTTTCTGCTTGAGATAACCAGACAGCATGCCGCTGCTTCCTCCGTGAAAGCCATTCTTGGACTTGCCGTCCTCGGGCTCTTCCTCGACCTTGCGTCGCTTTGCCAGAGGCACACTGCCGCGATCCTGCACATGGCTGAAGCGCTCGATCATGTTGCTCATACCTTGCATGGTGGGCGGGTTCGCGGTGCCTTGGGATGATGTCTGAGGCTCGTAGGAAAAAGGAGAGGTCGCAGCAGCAGAGAGGCCGCTGGGGTCGGTGAACTGGAACTGAACCTGGGCTGGATTGCTGGGTTCGAGGTTGCCGCCACTGGAGGAGGAAGGTCCGACTGGGGAGATGGGACGCTGCTGCGAGGGTGGCTCTGACTTGACGCCCTTTGGGTTCAGCAGGGAAGCAGCGTCCCAAGAGAGCTGGGTGGGGACGGCCGACGGGCGAAAAGCGGGCGAGGAGTTTGTGACTCGACCTTGAGCGCCATTGTTGTAAGCACCATCCTGACTTGATGATCCTTGAGGGTTGGGGTGGAGGGGGTTTGCAGAGGAAAGAGGATGATGAGTACCATTTTGTTGATGGTTAGTCGAAGCCATGATGGACACCGACGAGGCCTCACCTTGTTGGGGTGGAAGTCGCGTTGAGTTGTGCTGTCCTGTCGCGTTGATTGTCATCTGGCTATTGTTGTTTTGTTGTCCTCCTCCAAGATGAAAAGAGGGTCAGGTCAGATGGAGACGATGTCTGCTGACAGAGAGAGCATGACAAAAGATAAAGTTGACAACAGTTCAGTCAGGGAAGGTTGCTGCTTGCTGTTGGGAGACTTGTCTTGTTGATCAAGGCAACAGCAGGTTGGTAGAAATTTGCAGATTGGTCGAAGGTGGGGGGTCAGCGGGGTGGTAAGGAGGGGTGAGGGGGGGGGGGGGGGGGGGGGGGGGGGCGCTGTGGTCTTCCTGTGAATGCGCAACTTCACTGAGGAAGGTGGAGACCAGTTTGGACAACTCGGAATGAAGGTCCAAGGTAATGATGAAGAAAAAGAGGCGAGGGAGGGCCCCCCAAGTCTGCGAGGTTCCCAAGAACGATCGAAATAAACAAGAAGGAGAGAAAAGAAGAAAAACACAACTGTGCCCCTCCAAATCCAGATCCTATGGCCTCACAACCAGCTAGAGAAACCGAGATTCAACCGGACACACGAGAGCTGAGAAAGTAGACAGGCATGCATGGGAGAGCGAACGAAAGAAGATATGACGAGGGCTCTCTGACCCTCACAGGAATATGAGAAGTGATAGGATGGAAACGGAAGAAGAGGGTGGGGAGGGGAGAAGACAAGAAAAAAAAAGAAGAGGAAAAAAGGCAGAAGAGGAAAAAGAAGGGGAAAAAGAAAAAGGGAAAAAAAAGAGAGAGGCCGGGCCGGGCCACTACCACAGGGTAAGGGGATTTGTCTATGATTTGTTGTCTATGGTGCCTTATCCTGTGAAGCGACCTGAGTGATGATGATGATGATGATGATGATGATGAGAAGCGATCAGGCGACAGCCTGCAAGCAGAGCAAAAAAAGACAAAAAGAGAAGAACAAAAAGAGAAGAAAAAAAAAAGGCCCCTGGTCTCTCTCCGTCTCTGTGTGGTCTTGGGTTGAGGTCGACTTGTGGATTTGTTGGAGGGACGTCTTTGCCTTCTTCCCGCTGCGGCTATCAAAGTCGCGTTACGCGCTAAGAAATCGAGGATGGTGCACCTGACGCATGAAGATTGTTCGCGGGGCTCACCGGAAGTCACTCCTACGTCCCACAGCATCCGCGTGTCTAGACCCCAGAAGAACTGGCACCCCTGCACGTGCCCACTGAATGCCTACTGGCGTTCAATGGCACCTACTGGCGTTTACTAGGCAGCTAGGGGGGGAGGGGGGTAATGCCCCTCTGAAATGCAGCAACCGGGACACGGCTGTGGTGGGACACTGGGGGTCTGACACAGCCGTTTCTGTAGTACTACAATGTACTTAGATAGGACTATGAAAACGTAGCAGTCATGCCTTTCCCCCCCCGGCGCAGCCCTTTCTCTTCTCTCTTCTCTCTCTCTCTCTCTCTCTCTCTCTCTCTCTCTCTCTCTCTCTCTCTCTCTCTCTCTCTCGCTCTCGCGTCTATTCTCCAGAATTAACACATTTT
Source organism: Cryphonectria carpinicola (assembly GCA_014849955.1). NCBI lineage: Eukaryota > Fungi > Ascomycota > Sordariomycetes > Diaporthales > Cryphonectriaceae > Cryphonectria > Cryphonectria carpinicola. The sequence goes on along the minus strand of JACWRQ010000106.1, from coordinate 80,681 downwards.
TCACGTCAACAATCCTTAAAAGCAACCATAGAGAGATGTGTCCAAGGGGCTCGTCGCCTTATTCTTGCCTTTTTGTCATCCCTGGTAAATTTTTACATTGTCTCTTGGGTCTTGACAAACTGCTGGGCAGTTTCGAGGTGTAGGGTCTATCGATTTTCTTGGCCAAAAAGAGACCCAAGATACAACCAATAATCAATACATAAATATAATATTGCGTATTATATAGCACTATCACATAATACATAATATATTTCAACCAACCCGAGCTCATGTGTGTCCCGGTTGCAGCCGAGAGGGCTGGTCAACCTTTTTTTCTTCTTCAGCTACCCGGCCCCGGCCCCGGCTCCGTCTTCCCCCCCCCCCCCCACAACTTGGTAAACATGGATCGCAGCACATAGCCAATGAATATATATATATATATATATATATAGATATAGATATATATGTAGATATGCCTTGCCATCTTTATTTCATCTTCTCCCATCATCAAGGAAAGAAACACCATAGGTTGGTTGACCCGTTTCAGCCAAGACTTTGACTCAACAAGGCAGAACCTGGGAGCCCGAATGAAGCTGCTGGACAGCAACGCCCGTTTCTAGGAGGGGGGGAAGGGAGGGGGGCTTGAAGGAGATATCCACAGCAGCGGAGTGGTCAGTATCACATGGCACCTCGCCCCCGTCCTCGTGACCTTTACCGGTGTGGGGACCATCCCTCCATGTACACGCTGAACTTGGGCCAAATTTCCCCAAGAGCTTACTGGGCATGAACTTTAAATGAGTAACCAAAATAAAAAACATTTATCAGACTAATGCTATGGTATAAAACCGATGCATGTACTCTTTTCTTTTATATATAATTAAGAAACTGGTTTAGAGAGGTGGCTGCTGGGCGCTGCACTGGTGACGCATAGTTGGCGGGGAGGAAGCAGGTGGTGGTGGGGAGAGAGAGAGGGGGGGGGGGGTTTGGTTGACGATATCAGGACCGGTCAATACTTTTACTATCTGTCTCCTTCTAGAAGTAGTACATAGTAAGGTACTTATTTTCGCACAAGATGGTTCTGACAGGCGAGACAAATGACTCAGGACTTGTGTCTCTCTGATATTCCTGTGGCTAAAATGCCTTCTTATCTTTCCAAGCCAGTTGTGTGTATTGGACCATCCTTCACGCCTCTCTCTCCCCCTCAGAACATCACAAGCAGAAAATGAACGCCACCAGCGTCAACGATTCCTTACGAGTAGAAAATATGCAGACCCATCGTGATCCAGCACAAGGACAATAAAACAAAAAACAAATAAAAACTCCCAAAACTCTGTCCCACCCCTTTAGAACCCCAAGGCTCTGATATGCACCGCCGGCCTCTGCGCCTCCTCCTACCCAAGGTTGAACTGGACCCTGCATGCAGGTTTGTTGCCTCCCTCTTCTCGGCATCCCCTGCAGCACTTGTCTACCTTCCCCCCTTCTGCCCGACTGTGTGTGAATCGGCATTTCTGGCTGGAGGCTGGCCGCTTTGTATGTAGCAGACAAACATGAATCATTCCCACGCATGCCTTATCTCCCCTGCTCGGGGGACAGCACAGCCCCTCAGTTCTCCCCCCTGATATCCCCCTGGGCATCCCATCCCCCTCGGAACCGCAGAGGCGAGCCCGTCACCCCTCCCACAGACGCAAACGCCCCCTCGAGCCCATGCCGCCTGCTCCGGCTCTGTGTCCTCTGCCTCCGCCTCCCAGAAACCCCAACAAAGCCGCCGCCGGTACCACCACCATTAGTAGCAGTCCCAGCGGGCAGCACCGTCTCCGGCGCCGCCGCCCCCCCGTTGTGTCCCCTCCCAGCCACCACGGGCGATCGCGACCGCGACGGGCTCTGGCTGCGGTGGTGATTCTCAGGCCGCACAAAGACCACACCAAGGACCCTCATCCTGCCTGTGCCTGTGCCTGTGCCTGTGCCTGTGCCTGTTCCTCCTCCTCCTCCTCCTGGCGACTGCGAATAGCGATCCCGTCGCGCGCCCCTGGCCTTCCCCGCGGCAGTAGATCCGCGCGACGACGCCGTCGCTGTGCTGGCGCGCGTGGCAGACAGCGGCGACGACATGACGCCCGGCGGCGAGCGGTGCCTGCATCGTCCGCGCAGCGTGCTCGACTCGCCCGAGGGGATGTTGTTGTTGCGGTGTTGCGGGCGGGCGGCTAGGACGAAAGGGTTGAGCGGGTCGCGGCGGCGCTTGCGGCCCCGCGCCTCTGGGTCCGGGGAGGAGAGGGCGCGGGCCCTGGATTGTGGGTCGGTGATGAAGAGGGCGCTGCGGTCCATTGTGTGGTTGGTTGGTTATAGGAGTTTTTTCTTTTTTCTTCTTTCGTTTTGAGCTGGGAGAGAGAGGCAGAAAAAGAGAGAGAGAGAGAGAGAGAGAGTGTGTGTGTATGTGTATGCGTGTGTGTGTGTTCGAATTGGTGTTTTGGTCTTTTCTTTTTTCCTCCCTTTTTTTTCTTTCCCCCCCTTTCGGGAGACGAGAAAAAAAAAAAAAAAAAAAGAGCCAGCCCAGCCCGCCTGAGGGGTTCGCTTCTCTTTTTGTGACCAAGGACCTCTCCCCCCCCCCTTTCCCTTTATTTGTACTGACCCTTTTTAGTCGGTGCGGCTGGGGGAGGGAAATTGGTCGGAATACAAGGAACAAAATTACCCGACACAACAAATCGAGGAACAAAAGCAACAAGGGGAGTATTTAGAAAGTGTTACACAGGAGGATTTTTTTCCTGCACGGAGCCGTACGGGTTACACTCCAGAGTTTGACAAAATGGCACGACATCAGCCCACGAGAGGCACGATTTCTTGACCCGGGGGTTGGGTTTCTGCATCCCTTTAAGTACTTTGATCCGTTTGCATCCCCTTTTCTAGGTGAGCTAGGTGAGTTTGGTTCAATTGGCTAATGCCCTTTATTATTATTTTTTAGGGGCGACACTTGGGCGCTGGTTAGCGCTTGAAGAAGGGGAAGGGGGAGGGGGCGGGGGAGGAAGAGACACACAGACAACAACATGGGCAAGACAATTCGACCATTCTAGGGGGAATCCTAACATTCCTTTCCTCCCTACTACTACTGAGACTGGAGAAGAACTCCCCCCCCCCCCAAAAAAAAGAAAGTCAACCCTCCAAAAAGGACCAAGAACAATAAGAAAACAAGCTCACAAAAAGGTCTCCTCCTATGCCTTGTTCCCCCTCATACTCTTCTTCTCTTGGTGGTGTGCAGCAGCAGCAGCATCGCGCGCGAGACGAAACAACGGACGTAACGCTGGGGCACTGCCTGCACTGTGACTTGGGGCTGCAGATCATAGCGCGTTACATGACTTGCACAGAGGAGGAAAGAAAGGGGAGGGGGGGACGGGAGCTATGAGGAAGGGCTTGGCGGGTGGAATACAGAGCCTCTCCCCCCCTCTCTTCTCACGTCCAAAAGAAGAAAAAAAGAAAGAAATTTAAATAAAAAATAAAAAATAAAAAAAAAAAAGGAGAAAGGAGAAAAGATAACAAAAACAGCCCGGCATTGCCTAGCCAGTTCTCAAAAATGCTCTCGAAAAACAAGCCAGCCCAGAAAAGACAGGCCACTGGGGGGGGGGAGGAGATTGGAAACACAGGTGATATTGTGCATGGGTGGGATGTGAGATGTGAGACAACTACAGCAAGGCTTGCTGCTAGGCTTGCCAGAAGAGAAAGCTTTGGGGGCATCGAGATCCGAGTCGGCCTGTCGTGACTTCATGATGGCCTCATTCGTGTGGTACGCGCGGTGCAGTACGTGCATATATGTGTTGTACTGACTAGCATAAAGTGGTCAAACCCATGCATTGTGACCAGAGGGCAGGGCCTGGTTCTCGCGTCGCGGTGCGCCGATCACTTGAGCTTTTTGGCACACGCCGTTGTCGTTCGATTTGTGTGGCACCTGGGCGATCAGCCTACGAGGTCGAGACCATCGCGCCGAGGAATGGGTGTTGCAGCGCCTCGGTGTGGTGGCAACTATGTAACAGCCTCCTGTGAACAGGATCCTTTCCGCTGCCAGCCGGACGACTCTCCATCTCGGAGCCGCCGGGTTATGTCTTGTGTGTCCTGGTATGACAGAAGGCTGACTGATGATCGTCGCCACAAGTATGGTCCTGCCGAGCTGCACTGGTCGCCGGGAAAGTGCATGGAGCCCCCTCTTCTGTGCACAAAAGCCAGTCTTGACACCATCGCTATTACCGGACTTGGGTTTGTAGGTGTCGAGTAGAGATTTTTGTCTTGCTCTTCTCTAAATTCCGCCTTCCGTGCTTGTGCAAAAAGTGATGTGCACGCGCGCTGTCTCCCCAAAAGTTCCCTCCCTAAATCTTCTCCCACGTCTCCTTGGCAATCTTAGACAGCACGGCCTTGTCAACATACTTTCCCTCATCGTCCCAGTTCTTGCCCAACAGCTCCTTCATCACCTCCCCCTGCTTCTTCCCCCCCGCCTTCGCCTCGCGCACGACACCCTCCACGATCCCCCGCAGCTCCTCCTCCTCGACCACCTTCACCCCAGCCCCGGCCACATACTCATCGATCACCCGGATCTGCGCCTCCTCCTTCTCCACCAGGTCCTGCCGGCTCGCCTTGAGCGCCTCCTCCCGCGCCTCCTGGTTGCCCCGCGCCGTCTTGCGCATCAGCGCGATCAGCTGCCCGTCCGTCCGAACGGGGCTCGACGTCTTGGCCGCGTTGGTCGTCGCCGCGAGGACGTTGCGGAGCACCGACAGCCGCGGTGCGTCCTTGGCGCGCATGGCTGTCTTGAGGTCGGCTTTCAGCTTCGACAGGAGCGGCGGCGGCGGCGGCGGCGCGTCTGTCGTTGTCTCTGTGGAGTAGGGTCGTGTCGACCGGAGGAGTTTTGAGGAGGAAGGAGAGGAGATCCGTAGGGTAGAGGGGCGCATGGAGGAGCACACGTGCCGGCGCAGGGCCGTGTTGAGGGTCGTGCCGGCGCTGGCCATTGTTGCCGTTGGTGAGGGAGGGCAGGAAACGGGGAAAGCTCGCCTTGGGAGCTGCTTATAGGTACGGGTCTCCGTATAGGAAGCCGATGAGGTAATTGCTACCCTACCGGAGGTATGTTCGGTTGACAGCCGCAGCTGAGCCTCAAGTCAGTAAATGCTGAATGGATCGCGCAATGGAGAATCGTGGTTCAGTGAGGCACAGAAAAACCTCCGTTTGATGCTTGATTGGCGAAAATTTTGGGAGGGCGGGAGCGGGAGCTTGGGCCAATACTTGCAGCACATAGTACTGACAGGGCCCTGTCCCTAGCATCCCTAGGCCCCCGAGGGCCGCCTTCCTCCCCCGCTGTGGGGTTGACTATTCAGGACCCTGGCACGCTGGCAGATCGCGCCATCCCTGCCTCCACGTGTTATGGGGGAAGGGGACCCGTTTCTGGCTGCCCCCCCCCCCAAGAAGACTTTCATCTAACTTCCTATTTGTCTACCAAACTTTGTTCAGAGACTTAAGATCACTATGGCCTTCCTCAGATCCTAAAAGAAAAAAAGCCTCTTTAATGAAATTACCCTTCAATGATATTTCCAAGGTAGAAATCATGTCTCTTCAGCGGGCTCCTTCCTCGACAAATATAGATAGATATACTGTGAGCATGGAGAGGATTGTCTGTAAAAGCATGAAGTGAGTATGTAGTGAAGTCCAAGCAGGACTTTGATTCGAGGTTAAAAAAAAAAAAGAGAAGAAATTCTTTTGGACATTTATGATAGCCTGTGAGAAATCATGTATCATAAGATTTGAAGACCCCTTCCAGACAGAGAACGTTATCATTTCCTTGGGAAAGCTTCCTGGTCTACATCTCGAAACAAGTATAAGACTTCTGCATTTTCTTACCCAAGAATGCGTCTCTTCAAACAGACACATAAGTGCATTTACTGGATGATGTGGTAGTAGTAACTATATCCTGAAAATCAAACGAGGACAGCTGGACTGCATCCACTCTCTGTAATAATTATGTTCACCACTATGCCGGGCACCCAGTTTAGTAGCCAGTGCCTGGAGGGGGGGTGTGTGTGTGTCCTTGAAGAGCCATAGGATGATACGTGCTATTGACTAACGGCGAACACCCACTTAGGAGGCTCCGTCGCTCGTCGAGCTCACCAGGAGTGTCCACGCCTTAGACTAGGTGTGGCCAATGATTTGGGGGATTCTGAATGAGACATGTCAGTGGAGAATGATGCCAACTCGATTCCTGCGAGCGGCAGAGAGGGGCGTTAAAACGTTTCCATCTGGCAAATCTGTTATTGATCTCACAGACTGGTCGCCCGTCCTGTTGTATTTCTTCCGAGACTACAGATGAAGAGAGAGAGAGAGAGAGAGAGAGAGCAAGACCCACGATGCAAGAAATCATCTCATAAAAACCCTGCTGGACTTTACACGCCCTTACTCTCAAAAGAAGCCCAACAACAGCCACAACAACATCTCAACACCACGTAAAGACAGGATTCCTCGCCTTGACCGGCTCCAGCCTCTCCACAATGACCTTCCGCTGGTTCCCCTCCATGCCCTCGGCGGCGGCATAGCCGAGGTCACCCGCCACGTCGTCGTCATCATACCTCGGCCCGCTGCCGCCGTACCCGTGCAGCTGCTGGGCGATCGTGTGGCTGTTCCGCCGCCCGAGGGCCGTCGCGTACGAGTACCTGCGCTCCCGCTGGGGCGTCGAGATATTGATGGTGGAGTTGGACCGGTGCGGTCCGGGGAAGCTGGCCCCGCCTGCCAGCGCACGCGGCAGCAGCGTCGGACGGTCCTTGGCCGTCCCCGTTGGTGACGACGCTGCCGTGTGTCCGCTGGTGAGGACCAACGAGTCCTCCATGGATGGCGTCTCGACGTCGAGCGCTGTGTCGGTGATATTGCCCGATAGCTCAAATCTGCCAGCGTTGGGCATCTGGGTGGCGGGGCTCGCCATGCCGAGCAGGTCGGCAGCAGATGGTGATGTCGAGTTCGCGGCGCCAATGTCCATCTCTTCCTCGATACCCTTCTGGAAATCATCTTCCGCGCGTCGGCGCATCTCGGAGGATGTCACCCTCATAGGAACGGCTACTGGCACGTCCACCAGATCGTCCCACACGCATACCTTTGCGCGTCGCGTCAGCTCGAGCGGGCCGTGATCCGGTGTCTTGAGCGTCTCGACGACATTCCATGCCTGGCCCTTCATGACGGCGATCTGGCGCGAGAACATCTTCTCCTGGAAATCAGGGTCGACTTGGAAGATCTTCCTCAACGCGTGCTGTGTCTGGCTCCACCAGGCGGTAGACGTAAGCAGCGGGAGGAAGTGATCCCGCGTCTTCTGTGAGAATGGTCTCCCGATGAGGTCCACAGGCAAGAACAACCATCCAAACGGGAAGCTAATCATCACTGTCAGCCCGACTCCGTACCCCATAATCTCAAGATCCAAGTAGCAGCAGCAGTAGTACTCACCTCCGCCAAGCATCAGGGTGTTTCCAGGGCCACGACAGAGAATTGTCGATGGCCCCTATGCTGATCTTCGGATCTCTTGGTCGCTCTCCGGGGCTGGATGCATTCATGGGCTTCTGAACCTTGTAGGGATATGAGGAGCGGTCCTGAGGTGATTTTCTTTGCGACAAGTCCACGGGCCTAGGACCCTCTTCTTGCTCTGTTGTGTCCGTGTTCAGCTGCACGGGTTCTGATACGATCGAAACTTCCTGCGTCTGCCAATCCACCTTGATCATCCAGTTATCCAGGCCTCGGTCCGTATTCCGCATGATGTAGTCCAGGATAACAAGTTTCTCAAGCTCTTCTCGGAAGGCCTGTTTGAGTGACTCGGTCCACACGAAGTTATCGGGACCGGGGATGCGATCTGGTGTGTTGTATCCATCCTCATCAGCGCCGTCGTCTTGAGAGCCTCCAGTAATCGTGCGGCAGTTGTCACCCCATCCCTTGCGCTTATTTCGATGGGTCTCACTGGTCCGGTACCCTGAGAGGTACTGATCTGGCCAGGGATGCTCCCGCAGGAAGATATTGGCATCCTTGAAGCCCTTGAGGAAGACCTGAAAGCTTCCGGGCTTCTCCGGTAATGGTTTTCTGTTCCTGGAATAGTTGTAGCGATCCCAGAACGGATAGTGAAACGATTTGGACGACAGCCACACGACATCAGTATATGGTACCATATGTGTCCGCAGTTGGCAGTCCAGAGTGTAGGCCGCTGCCTCACTCACGTACGAGAGGTTAGGGATGAGACTTATCATCGTCACACATGTCAGCTAGAAAATGCCTAGTGGGGGAGGTTCAAAAGGGGGGGGAAACAGCAGGTTCCCACATACCACGCTCTGCCGAAACAACACGGAAAAAGGTTCCTGTGAATCCACTTGTTCCATTTCGGGTTTCCCGCGGCGTACGGTTCCTCGTCCTTGGGCTTGAACACGCCCACCACCTTGCCGTCCGGGTTCCGCGCAAAGTAGCTCCCCGAGCTGCCCTGCGTTATCATGCGCGGGTGCACGCCCTGCTCGATAGCCACGCGCACGCCCTCGATGATGACATCGAACTCGTCCCTGGTCATGACACCCTCCTGCGGCACGGCCAGGGCCTGCGCGGTGGCGGGCCTCACGCCCTCGGGCGCCTGGAACACGCTGTAGTGGATCTCGAGCCTCTCGTCGTCCTCGCCGTGCCGGCCCTTCTTCCCCCTCTTGAACTTGCCCTTGATCTCCGCGGTCCAGCGCTCCAGCCTCGCGTTCAGGGCGCCCATATCGATTCCCGAATTGCTCCTGCCGCGACGATTGGGCCGGGCTTTGCCTCCTCCGCTCCTGGCGACGTAGCCGCGCGGCGAGGTCATGCCCGAGTGCGGACGTGGCTGGCTCGTGTGGTTGCCTCGAGGGGCGGCCGGGTGCTGCAGCGACGCGAAGCTGTTCACCATAATATCATCGTCGGAGTCGTCGCTGGAGTGGTCGGCCTGTTCCAGGCGCTCGTAACCTGTCGTGGGTGGGCGGTTTCGAGGCATCGTGGCGGGTCCTGACGAGTGTCGGCTTCAGGGTAGGGTTTGAAGGTATGATGGAAGTTGGAGGAATTTCCAAGGTCGATTGTAGAGGTGTTGTTCAGGATTTCATGCCATCATCTCCCCCCCCGGGACAGTGATGTCGTCGTAGCTTGTGTGGAAAAGATAAAGCCAGCACAGCACAGGCACTTTCAAAGAACAAGGCTCCGCGTTGGCATAAACAGAAAGAGGACTACTCGGTAGTTGCTTTGAAATTAATCAACAGGAAATAAGGAAAGAAAAAAGAAAGAAAAACAAGTGTTTGCAGAGAAGAGAATCAAGTATCGAGTAGAATGAGCGTCTCGAAGATGAGCATTGGCGTCCGAAAGTGGAGAGATGATTGTTCTGTGGAGGATGTCATTTGTGGTGTTGTCAAGAAAGAGCAACAGGTTAAGCTTCAGCGTCAAATACCACGCTGTGACGTGCTGTTCCCGTCTCACCCATCCACCCACCACCATCTCAGCCTGTGCCGGCCGGCACTCCGCCCCCAAGTATTTGCTTGCTACAGCAGGGTAAGGCCCGCTGTTGGTGGTCAATACAGCCCCAAGCCGCCGCCCCTATCGATACTTACTCAGGGGTCATGCACATGAAACTTTGCCCTGTTAATTTATTGCATTGTTTTCTTGTCAATATGGTCTCCCCCCGGTCTCGTACATGGTATCTTGAATTGAATCTACAGTATTGAGCGCAAAGCCTCCGCCGCGGCTGTCCCTGACCACCATCATCCATTCCGTTTTCGCAAACGCCCATAAATTCACTCAAGCACTCAGAAGTAGTTATAGTCAGCCAGCCAGTCAGTCAGTAGGATGTGCGACTAGGACTCGACGGACCAAGTAAAACGCCACTCAGGAATACAAATCGTCTCAAGCCATTTGCGTAATAGACTCACGACCACCACACACACACACACACACCATTGCTCAACTAATTGTGGAGTCGTCGTCATTCCTCAGTGTGTTGTGCTCCGTTCCCTGGCTCGCAGCACTCAGTCTCGCACAGAGGCTGAGCAGGACGACTGTTTCCGTCGCCGCGTAGTGGTTCAAGGCATCGAGGAGGATCTTGAGATGCCGGCCAAAGTTGTACTCCCACGCCTTGAGCGTGTCCATGATCATAGTAAACTGCGCTTCAGGGGTCTTGGACGACTCGCCATGCGCCGACTGCCATTTTTCCCGATTCGCCTGTATCTGCTTCCACTGCTCGTCTGTAATGTTCCTCGGCTTCGTCGGGCCCTGCAGGTCTGGATCCGCCCTCTCAAGGTTCCTCGTTATCCAGTCGATACTTGTTGTGAATGTATTGCAGTTGTTCATGAGCTTGGAGTGGACCTGTGAAAGACAGCTGAGGTTAGCCATGGCCGTTTATCTGCAGCGTGTGTCACACGGCGCGCGCAGAGGTGCTCAGACTTACCCTGAGAAGCTTGCTGTTCGTCAACATGCACTCCTTCAGGCAGGTATCCAGGAAGTCCACATGGTCCTGCATCAGCTCATCGACCGTCCGATCGAGAAGCCCCTTGGATGTCCCATTATCCTTCGTCTTTAGCCGGGACATGAGCGACTGCCAGTTCGGCTCTATGACCTCTGCCGTGCAGAAATACAGGAGCTGTTGGACAAAGACAAGCATGCGGGCCCTGAGCGTCCAGATGCGCCTCTTCCACAGCTCGAGCTCCTTGCTCGAGCTCTTCCGGTACCACACAAAACCTCGGGTCTGTACCTGCCATGCGACGGTCAGTTGCGCCTCGAGGTGGCGCAGAGACAAGAGGTACCGGAACAAGGCCTGGTATCTCCAGATTGTCTTCCGACTGATGACAAGCGACACTGGAAATGGCAACGCATAGTCCAGCTGCAGCGAGGTAAAGCCGTTGGCTCTCTTGTCACTCTCGATTGGTTGGTCCTTCAGAGGTTGCAAAGACCCGCCCTCCTCGATTCCGGTGATGTTAACAACGCGTTGGAGAGACTTGATGAGGGTGATTTCGTTCATCTGAACCTTCACATCCTCCTTGAACGGATCCAGAGCGACGATGCTGCCTGGTTGTCTCAGGACCAGGTCAAGCAGCGACTGCAGTTTGACGGTATTGACAACCTGGACGGGTTTTCGCAGCTCGGACGCCCCAAGCTCCAAAAAGTAGTTGAAATAGTCGGACGGGTCCAGGAAGAAGTAGTGTTTTAGAGACCGCAGGCGGTCGGGCAGCGCATGCGTCGTGAGCAGCAGCTGCATCAAGGACTCGTTCGCGTGAGAGTAGGCATTGTTGACATTTTCCTGGAATCTGTTGTCGTCAAAGGATTTGGGCTTGTCTTTGACATCTTTGCTGACATCCACGCCACCGCACTCCCTCACAACGTTTAGGTACTTCCCGGCGAGGAGACATTTTCCCTTGACCCCCTCCAGCTGCGGCGGAACTTCTTTGTCGCGGATGGTATACCGCCTCTCCCAGTACTCATCCGTGTAGTCTTGTTGTAGCCTCTCCCTCCGTAAGCTCTTCTGCTCCTTGATCAAGAACTCGCCGTGCGGATCATTGATGCTGCCATGATGTAGCCATTCGTTCAGCATGACCATGTATGGCTTGCTCGAGTCTCTGAGCAGCGCTGTGAGCAGCTCTCTCGCGGCTGGGTCTCCAGACATGTTTTCCAATCGTTTTGTGATGAGGCCGAGCACCACTCCACCTTTACAGATCTTCTTTCCGGTCATGTTACCCGGGACGAGTTCTCCGCCATCCCTTAACTGCTCTAGAATCTGATCGAAGTCGTCCGCGCTGTCACTAGATTCGTCCGTCTCATCGTCCAGGAGAGCATTCCGTTTTAGCAGCTCGTGCGCCAGGGAATAGAGCTGGAACATCATATGGCTCGTAGGTAGGATGTGGATATTGAGGACGTGTAATGTGAAAGCGTCGTTTGTGAGGAACTGGGTCTCCAGCTGGGCGATCAACACCAAGTAGTCCTGCAGGAACTTCCGTATCGAGGCGCACAGCGCATGGTTGACGGACCCAAACTCGTCGCGGCTCTGGACATCGACAAAGGTTTCCAGCGCCGTGTAGTACGTAGCCATCTTCAGCATGGACATTGTGAGGTCCTGTAAGCTTGGATCAAGGCCTGGCAGGATACGGTACGGCGGGCCACCCAGCCGATCTCGTTCCTCGGTCGGATCGTATCCCTTGCCGAAGCGCACGTACTGACCCTCATAGCCCATAAAGACGTATAAAAGATCTTCTAGTATCACGGCCTCTTGCGCTTCGAGCGACAATTCGGACAGCGGTCTGGGCTGTACTGACGAGGGCGCTTGTGAAGCCAGCGGCGGTATCGATATTCGAGATGCCAGCGGCGCAGACGTGTGCGGTACAAGGGTCGCTTCCGGTTCCCAAGGAGCTGTCGCCGCGCAGCATTAGCACACATACACACAACACACACACACATACATATATATATATATATCACCCCATCATGCATAATGTGGTATAGACTGTTGGGGCGCTCATGCCTTGCGGGACCACCTCCTGCCTCACTTCCTTAGGTCTTGTCTCGGCACTCCTCCTGCCATCCGGCATCCTCGGCTGGCCCTTGGACATGGACATGGACGGCATATGTCTTCGGTCGGGGCTCTTCACCTTGGAGACCATCGCCTCGCGCGTCGTCGCCGTGTGTTTGTCGGTACGCTTCTCCCGCTCCTCGATTGACCTCATGCTGTTCGTTCGCGGGTTGCCCGACAGCGTCTTCTTATGCGCTGGCCTCTCCGGTCCTGAAGCTGGGGAGTTGCTCCCGGGTTTCTGTGTCCTGGAGGCAGCCTCCTGGGCGCTCATGCGGGGCATCCGCAAGGACGTCTTGTCTGCCGCCGAGCCATTGCTTCTCCTGTTGTCGCCATATCTGGTTGGGGCGGACATGGCGACGGAATCACATCTAGAGTCGCGATCATGCACTCGTCACCATGGCATGTAGTACGGTACGGTAGATGTGGTGCTGCGGGCGGGGAAGGTTGTCTGATTTCGTTCTGTTTACTATGGGAGCGTCAAGTCGCGATAAATTGGGCGGGCACCAGGCGCGTCACTGCTGCTGGAGCACACTACTACAATGTACTGTACCACACCCCTGCGCGCCATAGGGGAGGCCTGCTGCTGTGGTCAGTGCTTACAACAGCAGTTGATCCGCTGGGGTCCGTAAACCCTGTAGCTTCCGCAGCCAGCGACAGGGGCGCGTCACCCTCCTGCCTGGAGCTCAGCTTCCAACAACGTCAAACAGCACCACCCTTCCACGACTACAGCATCTTCTTGACCTCATTCCAATTTCTCTCGCCCTTCTCCCTCGGCCGACTATCTCTACTCGCCCCAGCTCTTGAGAGAGCTTTCCCTGTGTCCTCCACACCTCCCATATTTCCCCTCCCCCAGGATTCTTCTCTTCAGACAAAGCCGCCAAGATGTTTATGGCAAGATCAGAATATGGTCAGTCCCAACATGTCCGACCTTATCCCGCCTTGCAGTCTCCCGCGATCCCATCCTCGCACCTTGGGACTCCCTGCTAATGCTACCTCTCTATCCCTCCAGACCGGGGCATCAACACCTTCTCCCCCGAAGGCCGCCTTTTCCAGGTCGAGTACTCCCTCGAGGCCATCAAGCTCGGCTCCACGGCGATCGGCGTCGCGACCAACGAGGGCGTCGTGCTCGGTGTCGAGAAGCGCGTGACGTCCACCCTGCTCGAGACCTCCTCCGTCGAGAAGATCGTCGAGATCGACCGCCATATCGGCTGCGCCATGAGCGGCCTGCAGGCCGACGCCCGCAGCATGGTCGAGCACGCCCGCGTCGAGTGCCAGAGCCACGCCTTCAACTACAACGAGGCCCTGCGCGTCGAGTCCTGCACCCAGGCTATCTGCGACCTCGCCCTGCGCTTCGGCGAGTCTGCGGACGGCGAGGAGAGCATCATGAGCAGGCCCTTTGGCGTGGCCCTGCTGATCGCCGGCTACGACGAGGACGGCCCAAGCTTGTACCATGCCGAGCCTACAGGAACCTTTTACCGGTATGATGCCAAGGCCATTGGGAGTGGCAGTGAGGGTGCCCAGGCGGAGTTGCAGAATGAGTACCACAAGGTGAGTTTCCTGCTCCATCTCACCAACCAGCCTCTTCCTGCATGGATCTCGAGTTCTGCCGTCTGGATTGACACTAATAACCACCACCCCTCTTCACAGTCTCTCACTCTCACAGACGCAGAGACATTGGTGCTCAAGACACTGAAGCAGGTGATGGAGGAGAAGCTGGATTCCAAGAACGTGCAACTGGCAAGCGTCACCAAGGAGAAGGGCTTCCGGATATACACGGACGAGGAGATGGCTGCTGTCGTAGAGCGTCTACCCGCAAACTAAACGGACGCACGAACGTCAACCAAGAATACAAGAAGAATACCTAAGTCATTGGCGGCGACCGAGATCCGCAAAAGGGACGAGAGAAAGGGTCGGTGCCTTTGATGGCTTGAGTATGGGCCAAAAAGAAAGGGACAAAATCTCTCTTCATCTTAAATGCATGACGACTAGAGCAAATGTGAAAACGAAAACTTCATCAGAAAGGCAAGGGGGGACATCCTCCTTCGAAAGGCGATCTGTATCATTATTCCATTGACATTAAGAAGGCAACTGAAACCAACATCTGCATCGAAGAGGCGTCCTGTAAAACTCCCGTGGAAGAGTAGACGCCTGCACCTGGTCAGAAAAATGTAGGAGGAAAAAACACACAAAGGACCAGTATAACACAAGCCCGCCCCCCCCCCCTCCCGCCTTCAAGCGAGCGCCCTTAGTCTTCTAAGCTCAACCTCTCCAGATCCTCATCAACACTCAGCAACCCGAACGCCACATGTGCCCGATCCTTCCTCTTCAGGACAGGCCTGCTCTGACCGTCCCCAATCTCCTGAATGCGCTCATCGATGCGGCGGGTCGTGTAGCCGTGCCGCAGCGCATCAGATTCCGCCTCGGGCTCGTACGGCGGCGCGACGCCCATCGCAGCGGCCTTGCGCCACGCGCCCTCGCAGCCGTTGGCGATCTGCTTGCCCGTCTTCCATCCTGTCATGCGCGTGATGTCGTGAAGACGCCGGATCGCCCACTGTCTTTGTAATTTATCCCGAAACTGCGGAAGAGATCAGCAAAGTCACAGAGTTCAATCCCTCCCCCCCCCCCCTTTTTTTTTTCCTTCCCTTTCTTTCTTTCCCTTGGCTCGGAGACGAGACAGAGGAGAGGGGAGGGGGGGGAGAGGCCAAGGAAATGGGTCTTTTTCTATTAATTACCTGAATCGCACCCACAAAGAGCGGAAAGCAGCACTCAATATACGCCGACGCTATCAGCGAGCTCACCATCGTCTCGGCCGTCCAGTCCTCCGTGATGCCCGCGACAATCCTACCTATCTCGTTGGAGAAGGGCTCCGTCTGATTTGCGCACATGTGCGCCGCGATCATTGCGAACGGCGGCATGCTCGGGTGCGACCTGTGCAGGACCACGAGGCCCATATAGAAATTCATCCAGACGCCCGCGATACTGTACGTGCGGTACGTACACGTGGGGCCAAAAGGCGATTCCCGAGCGGGCTGGACGTCCTCGCTCAGGGCTTGAAAGTCGGCACCCAGGCTCTGCTTGAACAGGTTGAAGGCCGCGAGGATCGCGGTCCACTCTTCCATGGCTTTCTGGGTGGACGACTCCAGGTCCAGATCTTCCCACGTCTGCTCGGCGGTAGAGACGAAGCCGTCCCGTGGTGGGCTGAGCCCGCGTGGGAGCTGGATGCTGCCGCGGCCGGGAAACATGCCTGCGAACATGGGTGGCGAGTTGGGGCCTTTGGGCGATGTGTTTGCGCCTCGCTCGCGGGCTCTTGCTCTATGTTTGCGCGGGAGGTCGGTGGCGGCAAAGTTGGCCACACGGCCGAGGAGGAGGACCAAATGATCGAAGGTGCCGAATCTGAGCCCGCATTAGCCTTTTCACTTTCTTTGTTGTTCTTTTCTAGAAAGCTGGCAGGGAGAGGATAGAGAGGGATCGAGATTAAAAAGCCTCTTACATCTGGTTGATCCTGTTCATTGGTGCTCGTGGCGGACACTGCGTCCAGAGCTCATATTCCATGCTTCTCCGGTGTCAGTCCCTTCCTCGTTCTATCGATGCCACTTGGTTTTGTTTTTTTTTTGGGGGGGGGGGGGGGGGGATGGGCAGTTCATATGTCAGGACTCACAACAGCTTAGATCCCCCCAGCATGGCCTGATAAACATCCATCTTACAAAACCACCAGTATAAGTCAGCGAGATGCTCATAATTTTCAAGGTCCCGCGCGGTACAGCTCCGCATGTTCGGTTGCCACGAGCAGCCCGCTCCCTCCACAAAGTAGACCTGTTTGCCAGTGAGGGTCCTCAAAAGGTCCAGGTCCACCTCGGCAAGCTCGTGGCTCGGATGGCCAGCCTGCGGCATGAAGGCCGCGAATGGATTCTGCGTCTCCAGTTCTACCCACTGCTGATAGCGTTGTCGGTGGATCGTCCAGATCTGCCTGCTCATCTGCCGAAAGGGCGTCTCCCTGATGATCTGTCGTGCGCCCATCATATGCGTACACCACTTGTCGTGGTTCGAAGTCCACACCTCGAAGAAGGCAAGTAGTAAAGTAGCAGCCAACGTAGAAGGCTGGGCCCTTCTTTCAGCACTCTGGTAGATCTTGGCGATCCTGCTGATACACCGACTAGAATGCACCCACGGGGCAGTGGGAGCACCGCCCGCGAGCTCTGCCATCTGCAGACTGCCCAGGGCGAGGATGGCTTGTAACAGAGCGGCATGCTGGAAGGATTGCAGAGGGAAAACATCTAGCGATCATCAACGAAGCTGCTTTGAAAAGCATATGGGAATTCGTGGAGAGGAAACAACTTACAAGTCCAGATATGCTGACTAGATCTTGGGATCGGTTCGCTTGAAAATGGCCGTGATGGGTTGCGCTCGTACGGGTTGATAGCTGGAGCTGTGATGTTCACAAAGTACCAGAAAATGTCCCGTGTCTTCGAATCATTTAGCGGCGTGTCTGAGAGAGAGGGCATATAGTTGACCAGAACATTCTCGTGGGCAAGGGCATGGAATGACCTGACTTGCGTTCCGTACGGATCCAGCGATGTGTTGAGATCGCTCGCCATAATCGAGCCGATATTGTTTGCGTCCAAGCTTGAGAGACTGTTGTTGTTGCCGAGGATTCCATCGTCTTCTGAATCCAAAGACAGATCTCCTTCGTCAAACACCCAGGACCCAGCTTCCTCGGATGGTTCGAGTCCCGTTGCGGAATGCGACTGTGCTATGGGCGAATCCAATGGCATATGGTGTGACATGGGGGCAGGTCTTCCGATGATAGAATGGGATGTGTGTCGACGTTCAGGCAACGCGAAGCCATTCGGAGGCTGCTGCTGGGGCGCAGGCATTTGTTGCAAATCGAACAAGCCAGTCTGGCTCGTTCGAGTTGGCGAAGCTGTCATGCCCAGGCCGGACTGCGCATAGCAAGTCTCGGACGGAATAGCACCCATGATGTACTGCGACTGATGTACTCCCAGGCCAAGAGAGGCCGTCGAGTTGGCTCGATGCAGGCCTGGATGGCCATGGACATAAGGGTAATGTGCTGGATTGCCGTATTCTAGATTCGGGGGTTTGGGCGCAATGATTGGCAGCGGCCCCTGGTTCGAAGAAGTCGTCTTGCCCTGACTTGCGGTCAATTGCGCATTGACGAGTGCTTCGGTCGGGTCGTGATGGTGGTGGTATGGCAAAGGCCCGAAATGACTCCCAGATATCGCACCCATGGGACTCTTGAACACAACCCGCTGGTTGTAGCCCTCACACTGTCTCTTAGACTTGATACAGTTGTTGCATATAGGCTTGCCCTCGTCGCATTTGATGCGACGTTTCCGACACGCTGTTGGAAGCCAGTGTCAGCAACAACACGCTGTACAGAATAGAATTGGACCCTTGTCCCAAGAGGACCACCGAAATGGTTTGTTTGACGTACTTAGACAGCCTGTCTTTGTCCGCTTCCTGATATTTAGCTTCTTTGGGGGCGAGTTCTCCTTGTTGAGCATGTCAGGGGATGCTTCTCGAGGCTTGAAGTCATCGACGAGCGACTGTTCAGGAGCCATGGCGGCAGCATCCATCTCTGGAGACGATACCTCTTCTCGGATGAAGTATTTTTTTTTCTCTCGATGTTGATGTCTAGCGCTTAGTCGGAGCCCAGAATGTTGTTGTCTCCTGGTACTGAACGCGGTCTTGGGGTGATCTCCTCTCACATCGTCGGCCGGGAAATGGTGGCACAGGGCGTTGGTGGCCCCAGGACCGTGCTGGTCAGGCTCAGACCACCCAAGGGGGACCCGGAAGTGCCGAAATCTGGGGATTTGACTGCTCTAGCTGGAAGATCCTGGAATGACCTGGTCGTAGCAGAAATATAATCTGACCGAGACAACAAATTACTGGGATTTCGAGGAGGAGCAAGACAGACCAATTATTTTCCGCCGTTGTGCGCAGTTACGTGTAGAGACTCAGGAGAGCAGGAAAGCAAGCACCGCGCTGGGGGTGAGCAGCCCAGAACGTTTATAACGCACACCTCAACAGCGGCGACTGAAACAAGCCGATGTAACTTGAGGTCTCCCTGGGGCGTGTCGGTAGAACAGAAGTTGGCCGGCCGCAGTTGTGGTCGTACCCCGGGGCTTTGTATCTAAACCAGTGGCCTGATGGCATCCATGTACGCCCCTCTGCCATCTAGTCCTTGTGCACCTTGCCCTGAGCTGTGACTCCCCTGGCTGTGGCTCTAAAAGAAGAGCGAGAGGACACGGCGCAATGTCAAGGTCGTGTCTGACAAAAACACTGGCACAGCGTCTCCCCGCCTCAGACGCTGCGGGGGCACAACAACGTAGAATGAGTCAGGTCGACATTCGGAAAGGCCTAGGACCCAAGGGGCATCAGGCTCTTTGGTGATGGATGAGGGGGTCTGATAGTCTTTGGAGTGAACCGGGTCAGGGACGAGGCAGAACTCCTGCAGGGAGACTTGGGCACAAGTCGAGTGAGGTGGGTGGGTAACGATACACAACAGCTTCTTTTCTTTTCTTTTATGAAAAGAAGAATTTAAATAAATAAATAAAACGGCCGAGGAGATTACACCGCCTTAGCGGATTCAAATTAGGATCAAAGTACGAAGAGTCTTGACCAAAAAAAGAAAGGAAAAAAAAGGGCGGGAGGGGGTGCAACAGAGTAGATAAATGGTGCTCTTCCACTATGCAGACAAGGCCTAGTGGAGTTTATATACTAAACGTGCAACTCGAACAGTTTCCTTGAAAATGCTTTTCCTCAGTCTCAATCTCAGTCTCTTCTCCTCACTTGAACGGGTTGAAAAGCTCTCGAGGCTCCAAAGGGGGGGGTGGGGGGAGAAGAAAGAAAGAGGTCCGAGGGCACGTCAAAATTCTTAGTGGGGAGAGTGGCCAATGAAGGGACGTGCGTATGAGGACGCAAAGGGTACGCATGCTGAACTAGGAACAGGGAATCGGGAAGAATCGACCGAGAAAATGTATGTCAACAATAGGTCCGGAATAGAAGACAAGGGTATAGGAAGGGGGGGGGGGAGAGAAAAGGGAAAAAAAAAGAAACGGCGGGGGGGGGGGAGGTAACATGGGAAATTTGACCCGAGTGTTTGCTTGCTAGAACCTAAGGAGATGACCCAATGTGGTTGGGATGGTGGGCAAGTGGCTCGAGGGCACTGTCAATGCAGCACATATCGAGAGGAGACTGTGAAACGCACATGGAGTACTGCAGGCCGATACTGTAGTGTTGTCAACCCGGTACACACTCCAGAGTACCTGCAGGCCGTGTCCGACTCCTCCTTCTGAGCCAAGAAGCACAAGAGACATTCTTGGGTACCTCTGTACGCGTGACAGCCAGCAACAGTACAGCAAGGGTGACAACAACGGCCATCGCATGACAAAAGTTCCGTGTGCCTCCCCTCCTAGCTCGGGCTCGGGCTCTGGCTCCTGGCTCTGGCTGGCCCCCATTTGGTGACCGTCAGGCTACGAGGGCAGCATATCGAGGCGGCCCCCTGCTCGGATGTGCCCCCCTCCCCTCCCCTCCCCTCCCCCCTTCCTGACCAGAGAGGCAAGTAGATGCCTCCTGCCGAGCACTAGACAAGGCAGACCGCCACGGAGCTGCAGCAAATGGCTTGTCTAGCGCCAGGTCATGAATAGGACTGAGAGACCCAGGAGCCGCCACGGGTCCGCCCCCGGTCCCGGTCATTTGTGACGATCGGGCGCACGAGGCTTAGCGCAAGAGATCCAGCATCGATGTGTTGTGACTGTCTGACTCTCTCTTGCCGGCTCGTGGGCACTGTGCGTTGGCGAAAGAAGTGCATCATCTGGCCTCGTCTCGTCTTCTTGTCTCTTGTCTCTGCTTGGTCCCTGATCCTCAGTGCTCAAGTCCAAAAGCCCCTGCTCCAGCAGCTGATCGAGGATGTGCTTATCATAAATCGGGGTTGCACAACGTGATATGCTGTGCGACACAAACTCATCAGGAAGGGAATGGCGGACTCAAGGGGGGGGGGGGCAGGGTTGAGAGAGAAAGAGAGAATGTGAGACAGACAAAGCGCAGCAACAGCAGCAGAAGACTTGGTTGTGGAGAACGTCGGGCGCGATTCCCTCGTCTTGACCGTCTTTCTCCAGAGTATTGTACCGAGCAAGGAAGGTGCATTGATGAGGTGAGGTCGATTCACTTACCTTGTGTATTATGTAATCAACCAAACCCTCTGGGATGACCCTGCCGCCGTAGGAAATCTCTCTCTGTCCAGCATCATGATTTATCATCCTCTTCCTCTTTCTCAACACACGTTTCTTGACCGCCCCCCCCCCCTTTCTTTCTTTTGGTCCCTCCCATACACATGGCTAAAAGCCTACAAGATCAGATCCCACATGTCAAAAATACAATGGCTTCAGCACCGCCAAAAGAAGACAAAAAAAATTATATTGTGGCGTCGAATATCCCAGCTAAGCGCGAAAGCTTGATGAACAAGCAAAACGGACCCAGCCGATGCAGGTCTTGGCCCATCGCTCAAGGATCTTGCAGAAACGAAGTTGAGGGACTTGGTCGTTCAAATCTGTCCTGCTATTGCCCATCTCGATTGTTGGGTGAAGGGACGTGAGGGAATAGGGCGGTGACACTCGTTGACGGTCCTCGGATCGCCCTTCTGGGCCGAAGCCGCAGTCGCTTTTCCCCCACGTCGATGACGCAGAAGATGGTCACTCTCCACTTCACATTGCAGCAAAGTACCGAGCAAGGCGTCCTGGTTGCCTCACACGGCCGCCAACCATCACTTCCGGCAGGGAATCTGGACAAGCGTGAGGCTCGGCGGAATACGGTTCTCTACGTGAGGCCGGGCATCGCAAGGATGCTGGGAACATTGGCTCCTCCTCTTTCAACGGTCGCCATGCTAGTGAGAAGCGCCAGGCATAAGGCTGCTAGTCCCGCTGTCAAGAGCCCATGACAAGTCATCTTGGCTCCCGTGCGTTCCCCAAGTGGGAAAACTGCCCCGGGCGACAAGTTCGGTAGTGGGATGGACCAGGGGAAACACGATAAAACTTATCGGCACTTCCCCACAAGAAAGGCTTGATCCTGCGCCAGTATGCCCAGAGGGAGGGGGGTGGACGAGCCAGACCAGTCGGCTTTATTCCTGATGTTGTAGTAAGCAGCCTCGCTCAAAGACGACCGTGGCAAGCTTGCTTCATACCGCCTCAAATCCGAGGGAATGGACTATGTTCTTGTCGAGGTCGACACTTCAGGACGAACGCTCAGTCTGCAACCGCCTCCAGGTAGGCTTGATTTGCCAGCTCAAACGCGCCTCCGCGAACCCTTCCACCTCTCCTCGTCCTCCCTCATCACGATGACATGGCATGGCAACCCCACGCGCGCACACACGCACACACACGCGCACACAAACACACAGAGCGGTGGCGAGGCCCTCGTGCGACTTTGGGCATTACGGCCAAGCCGTCAGAGACATGATGTGGCTTAATCTCCTTGGGGTCCCTTCTTTGAGTTCACCCGTCTCTCTCTCTCTCTCTCTCTCTCTCTCTCTCCCCTCGGTTTCTCTACCAGGCGCCAACACTCGCTGTGAAACACCAGGACCACCCTCTTTCGTTCCACCCCCCTCCCCTCTCTCTCTCGGCCCACAGGTGCCACACCGAGGGGATAGCGCAATCTGGTGTTGCGTTGCCCATAATCCCCCTTTCAAGCCATACCAGGACCTTACGTCCGAAACTAACAGTAGCTCAGAGCTACAATGCTAGGCTCCTCTGTTAGGCTCCGTTCTTGACAGCACGTTCCATCACTTAGCCGTCTCAAATTCGCCGCCTCCCTTCTAGCTCTGCTTGCTCCGGCGGACTGAAGGACTCTATGCAAGCACCGAGAAATGCCGCATCTACTTACTTACCTAATCTTGGGGATCTCACGCGACAGGATCGTCAGGCCGGTCAAAGATAGATTCGGTCCGGACAGTAGCTTCCATCGGCAGACGAAGTTTATTCGTTCGGGACCGAGTCGACCAACCGTCCATGTACCAACCCTCCCCTGGGAATCCTTTGCCTAGTAAGAACAGCACTTTATGCTGCAACGTCACTAGCCAAAGCCGGCTCCCAAGGTTCGAATCAACGAAAGCAAGCATGCCTCTTTAGAAAGATGGAGAAAAATCCCCTCGTAGAAGGGGCATATGACAAACCGATTTATTCATGATGAGGACATGACACTTTTCCAGGAGTTTCGTAGTTCATGATCGATGGACGAGCAGTAAATTATGTCCATTTTTTACTAAGCAATGTCACTCCCTTTGGCATCCGCGTACACACTCCTCCTCCTCCCCCCCCCCTTTTTTTTCCTTTTCCGCCGGTGCACAAAACTGAAGGAAAAGAAAATAATGATAATAAAATATAGGAAACATCATTCTAAGAAGAAGTCAGTGTCCAGCTACCACCGCTCAAGCCAGTTGCCACGCCATCTGCCAGGACGACCGTCTGTCCTGAGCTGCTCGTCAAAGACCCCGTAGTACCGCTAGGCAGGATCACGTCGCCGGTAGTTCCGGCGGGCGTCTCGAAGCTGAAAGCTGTGATGCCACCGCTGCCGTCCGCGGTGATGTCGACGGCGAAGCTGCCCAAGGTCGTGGCCATGCCCGACGAGACGGTCGTGAGGTCGCCCACCGCAGGAGCGATCTTCCACGCCTGTCCGCCCGCGCTCACGATCTGGATGCCGGCGACGTAGCGACTGAGCAGGTTGGTCGGACCGGTCGACCAGCCGTGGGCATGTGAGACCCTGCGAGTGTGCCCGAGGTCAGTTGTGGTGGCTCTCTAAAAGAACAAGCCTAGAGAGAGACACACACACACACAGAGAGAGAGAGAGAGAGAGCAAGCCAAGACCTGAAGGTATCAAACACCTAGCCCTGCCGGCAGTGACTGGGACGCACGCACCTTGGGTCATTGGTATAGGGAGCGTAGTGTAGACTGCCATCAGCACTGTACCCCTCTATGAACGACGAGTTGGTCATCCTCGGGTCGTCCAGCATGAAGTCGCCCCACTGAATACGCATAAGATCCAGCGCTGCCTCGGCGGCACCCGCAACAAAGTGCGCCTCCAGTTCAAACCCACTGGCAAAGGGCGAGATGGTCGCCGGGGTGCTTGCACACTCGGGCGCAGGAGCACCGTACTGGCCCCACCGAGACTGCAGGTTGCTAGAGATCGAGTTGACCTGTGAGGAGTTGAGAGTCAGGTTGGCAAGCACTGGACGACGTGAGAAGTCAGCATCTGAGCGGCCATTGGCTCGGCCTGGGCCAGCTCTAATGAAATAGGTGTGCTAGTAAGGCGAAAACGTACCAGCGAAGCTATTCCCATCCTGCGGAGCCATGTTCGTGGTCTCGTTATCAACGTAGAAACCCAGGTCTTCCCTCCACAGCAACGAGTTTGCCCCCGCCTTCAAGCTGGCTGCCGAATCAGTCCATTCCGCCGCGGTCGCGGTATCGCTCAACACACCGGCCAGCTCGATTCCCAGGTTCAGAACATAATAAAAGATGGCATTCGCCTCAATATTATGTCCGCCCATGCCGCTTCTCAGCCAATCCGAGCTAGACGTGACGTTCATCAGGCCGGTGGCATCCACGTTGCTCAGAGACCAGCCCACGCCAAGCTTGAACTGGTCCCAGTACTGGGCGATCCAGGCCTGATCACCGGTATAATGGTAGTAGTTGTACATGCCGATCAGGTTGTGGAGATGGTAGGTGAAGGAGGTTGAGTTGATGATGCTGAAAAATGGCACACCGACGTAGGGCAGGAGGCCTGCGGGGGTCTGGAGGAGGAGGAGGGATTCCATCGAGTTCTTGATGGCGTCCATGTCGTAGGTGCTATAGGCAATGGAGGGCCCGGAGATGAACATGTCGCCTGGCCAGACGAGGGTGTCCCGCTTGGCGCCGTCCACGAGGCAGACGGATCCATTGGTTATGGTGTAGTTGTAGTACCTTGGGAGGGAGTGATAATTCTCTCCCATTAGCTATCTGTATCAAAAGATTTCTCAAGATCTCATGTACCATAGACACATACCAGGTCTGAAAGACTGGCGGGTTTGTTTGACCATTCTCATGGATCAGTGCATTTCCGTAATGAGGGTCAATGCTACAAAGCTCTGCAGAGACATGACTTTTGGGTCAGGATCATTTTTTCTTTCTGTTTGGGCCGGTTCGCAGTGCAACGCTCGAGACGGCCGTCCATGTGAATTTGAGAATAGTACGCACGATTTGTATACGCTCCTGCATACCAGACCCTGTTGATAAGCTCATCATCACTATGAAAATATCCCGTATAGTTCTGCAGATCAGAGGCAGGCGAGGCCGTGTAGTAAACAGCGAGGCCGGTCAGCTCAATGTCGCCGGTCCCGTTGTTCTTGAGACTCAGGTACCGATAGCCGCCTCTCGCATGCTCCCTGTCTACCGTATATAGGCCCGCGCCCTGTCCAACGGGCAGAAATCTGCGCATTTAGCATGAGCAGGAAGTCATTCCCGGGACGAGGTAGTGATCTCACATGGGCTCATCCAGACCGTTTGAAGCCGTAGAATCGCTGGCATTCCCGCTGATCCACTCGCTGGACTCAGTGAAGGTGATCCATATCACGGCATCCTCCGAGTAGACTGACTCTCCAGCCACGAGATAGACCTGGCCCGCGATGTTCTTGCCAAAGTCGAGGGTGACAGCAGATGATGCTTCGAACGTCACTATACTGTTGGCACCGTTGAGCAACCCCTCGGCATTGTCGACAGTACCGTTGACATTATAAACGGAGACCGGATAGACAAGTCGAGAGGAGGGAGCCAAGATGTACTCGCTGTAGGGCACCGAAGATACTACGCCTAAGAATGAGAAGAAGACGAGGGCGGGTGACCACATCATATCAACGACTGAATATGGCGTAGTAGGAGAAAGACAATGTTGATTGTTATTTCCTAGAGACAACAAGAGACAGGTCTCTCACAGTTTTTTGGAAGAGGGTACTCGACGATGTATTCCCAAGGAGGACAAGGGCGCGACTCGAAGGGACGCAGCGGTGAACAACCCTGACTATACTCCTCGCACAGACTGGAGAGAGAGAGTTGACCTACATTTTATATGCCAGATTTCCGGCCGCCCGCCGTCCTAGCCTCGCCTCGGAATGTGACGGCACACAGGCTACGAGCAAGACGCAGACTTCAGGACGAGAGGCCGGGAGAATGTCATAGCGAGCACGACGTCAGACCGTCACCATCTCGGGTCATCTAAAGAGCGGTGATGGCTCTCGTGATGTCGTCCACGCTCGGTACTACAAGAGAGGACAGAGAGGGCAGTGGTGAGGGATCTCCATGCGGGCGGGAGGCACTATCGAATCGCGTGGGCGCCGTATCCTGCAAAGTTGACTAGTAGGTAGCCATCGGCAAGATGACATATGCAAGGAGGAGACCAGCAGACCATGCGTTGGTGCCTCCTCTCTCGGCCTGCAGGCTGTCCGAGCTGGTCTGCTGGGTCGCATGCAGGAGCTGGCGTCCGAGCGTGATAGACTCTGGGGAACGGAGCATCAAGTGCGGAGAAGCAGCAAAGTTAGTCCTCACGTGCTGCCTTGCAGGCTCTAGAACCTGCTTTTTTTCTCTCTCTTTTCTTTGTTGGTTTGTCTTTCATTTGCCATGGTGTACCCGGCACGTCGTTCATGGATGTGAGGAGAGTGGCTTGCGAGTCTCTGGCTGGAAGTGCTGCCACGAAGTCGCGTGTCTCAGCAGCGAGCTGACATGTCTCTGACTGGCGGGGGCATCGGGAATGAATAGACCGATGGGAAGGGCGGGAGGCTGGAGCAGGCTGTTCCCAACAAGTGAGTCTGTAAAAGCCAGTCATCAATCTGATTTTGATCTTTTAGGAAGTAGATCCTGTCACTGTTGGTATGTCGGTACCGTGTGTAGAAGAGAGGAGGGGTGTATAATCAAGGGAAGCAGAGGGTCCGACCTGCTGGAGCACTGTAAGTATTGCATTATAGTCTTCGTAGATATAGTACTGTGTACTTACTTGCTTACTTTTATGCCGATCCTAGCCCACCCCACCCATCTAGGGGACTTAAGAGCACTGCGATGTGACTGGGATGGTGATAAGAGCAAATTTTGTGTATTTGGCAAGCGATTTATGACACGAGGGACGAGGAGAGAATTTGGTTGAGAAGGCGTGAAGATTTGACGGGATGACCTAAAGTTTGAAAGAGAAGGAAGCACTGGGAAGGTACAGTTACGTGGCGCTAGGCAGGGACACGGGGTCACACATTCCACCTTGAAAAACAGCGTTCAGTAGCAATCAACTTATCAAAGCAAGAGAAAGTATGGTTTGATGAAGGGGGGAGGGATTTTTGAATCCTATGCAAGGTAGAAACTTTGATTATTCTGCAAGAACTCGGAACTGCTTGAATGCTTGCGCGATTTGACCTTAGAAAGTTGCCTAGTTGAGCATGACAGCCTGTACAGGTACACCTGCCCACCAAAGCGTGCCCACTGCAGGTACCAATTACTGCGAGCCACTCGTTCTTCCCCAAAGCCCAAAGTGGGGCACAATGCGGCACCCAAAATTTCCTCCCGGCATCAAACAAAATCTCACAACGGCCGAAAGGCAACCTCTGCTATTGAACACAACATCGCTTGCACGTGGTGATAGGGTTTTTTTTTCTTAAAAAAAAAATCTCACCCACATCTCACAAGAACCTCTTTTGTTCTTCAATACCAATAAACCACTCAGCCGCCGAGCTTGGCAAGCAAAAGTCTAGTCTGCCCGTCATGTTCGCGGTGAAAGGATGGTCCGTCTCGGCAGAGAAGCTGAAGCCTGAGGTCGCCAGTGCGGTCTCAAACGCTCCCGGCCCCAAGAAGTCCAAGAAGAGGAAGAGGCAGGCTGAGACTGACCAGGTCACGTCCTCTAACGTGGCTGATCTGTGGGAGCAGGTCATGGAGCGCGTGGATACCCAGACCCAGGCAGGAAAGCCTCAGCAGTCACAGCCAAAGGCGAAGAAGGCGAAGAAGGATAAAAAGAAGCAGCAGAAGCTGGACTCGGACCGAGGACTACCTTCGGAGGAAAGTAATGAGGCACGTGGGGACGACGAGCCCTCCTCCAAACCTGATGACAAGGCCGCCAGGAAGGATGACAAGAAGAAGAAGGCAAAGAAGGACAGACACATGTCCAAGGACGCCGCCGCCGCAGCAACAGCAGCAGCAGCTCCAGCGCCATCCGAGCACGCCCTTGTGCCATCAGTACCACCAGCACCGCCAAAACTCACCCCGCTCCAGGCCTCGATGCGCGAGAAGCTGATCTCGGCACGCTTCCGCCACCTCAACGAGACGCTCTACACCCGGCCCTCTGCCGAAGCCCTCTCCCTCTTCAACGGCTCTCCAGAGATGTTCACCGAGTACCACGAGGGCTTTCGGCGGCAGGTCGAGGTCTGGCCCGAGAACCCCGTCGAGGGCTACCTCGCCGACATCCGCACAAGGGCCCGCGCCCGGCACCCGCCGAGGGACAGCAGCAGCAGGAAAGCTCCTGGGGGAGAGAACAGCCCCGCCGCCCCGCCGCAGTCGCGCCTCCAGCCCCTCCCGCGCAACCGCACGACCAACGTCTGCACCATTGCCGACCTCGGCTGCGGCGACGCCCGGCTCGCCGCCGAGCTGCAGCGCGACAAGGGCAAGCTCCGCCTCGAGATCCTCAGCTTCGACCTGCACAGCCCGTCCCCGCTCGTGACCAAGGCCGACATCGCCAACCTCCCGCTGGCGAGCGGGTTCGTCGACGTCGCCGTGTTCTGCCTCGCGCTCATGGGTACCAACTGGGTCGACTTCATCGAGGAGGCCTACCGCGTCCTCCGGTGGAAGGGCGAGCTGTGGGTCGCGGAGATCAAGAGTCGGTTCGGCAGCGGCGCGGCGGGGCCTGGTGCTAAGAAGGGGGGCGGTGGTGGTCGTGTTGTGGAGCATAGCGTTGGGCACCGGCGCAAGCCGGCTGCGGGAAAGAAGACGGCGGGCGGCAAGGGCGCCGCCGAGGACGGCGCTGTGGACGAAAAGACGCTGCTGGTCGAGGTGGACGGTGTCGAGGACAACAGACAGCAGACGGACGTCTCGGCATTCGTCGACGTCCTCAACAAGCGCGGCTTCATGCTGGTGGGCCAGGACCAGGGCCAGGGGGCGGCAGCCATCGACCTGAGCAACAAGATGTTCGTCAAGATGCGCTTCGTCAAGGCCGCGCCGGCCGTCAAGGGGAAGTGTGTCCGGAAGGAGGTCGAGAATGACCGCAGCAAGCTCGGGGGAAAGCTGCCGGCGATGGCCAAGAAGCCCAACTTTATTGATGCCGAAGAGACGGTCGATGAGGCTGCCGTTCTGAAGCCTTGTGTGTACAAGATCCGATAGACAGAAAAGAGGAGGCAAAAACGACAGCAAATTAACAAGAAGACGAGACATGATTTTGCACAAAGTGACAGAACCAGTAAGACCCATGGTTTTACATATTATCCATCTGGACTATTGAGTTGCGCTGCTACGGCATCAAGACGAGAGAGAGAGAGAGAGGGGTACCCTGCACACAGTTTCTTGTCCTCGTCTTGGCGACAGGACCACCAATGCTCACAAGGTATACAGGTATACACCTCTTTTTTATTCTCAACATTACAGTCTCTTCCATGTGACCCTGTCCGCTATGCACATGCCCATTGTCTCGAAGAAAGACAAGCAAATTTAATGAATAAAAAATTGAAAAGGGGAAAGAGGGGGGAGATTAACGAGGCGCAATCATAAAAGTACCCAACTGTGGTTCAGACGGTAACGTCACACGCTTGAACATCTTGCCCGTTCACGCATGGTCGCCACCCTGGAAGAGTAGGCCGGCGGCGTACTCGACGTTGCCGCCGGTGGCCTGGAGGGCGTTGATGGCCGCCTCTCTCGAGAATCCCAGCTGCACAAGCTGTTCGATGGCCTCGTTGGGGAACGTCGGCTGTACTGGCTGTGCTGGCTGTGCTGGCTGTCCTGGCTGTCCTGGCTGTCCTGGTGCCCGTACCGGTGGCCCTAGCAGTGCCGCGGCCAGTGGCGGCGGGGCGGGGGGTCCCCGGTTTGGTGTCGTCGGCAGGGTTGCGGAGAGGTCTGGGTGTTGACGACGGGGTGGCCGGGATGGACCTGCAGTTGAAGATGGTGAAAAGCCCGGTGTTGACGACGACGAGGGTCGACGGCCGCCGAGAGCCCCGGGGCCTGTACCAACTTGCGATACGGTTCCAGACTTGGCACCAATGGCCATGCCACTCGGGCCGGCAAGCTTCGGCTCCACTGCGAGGGCCTCCTCGACCTCCTTGGGAATGTCTGCCTCGCCCAGGAACGGCACCTCGACGCCCTGGATCAGGAGCTTGTCCCTGCCGAGGTCGAGGCAGGCCTGGTGCCGTTTGAGCATGTCGAGCCCCAGCAGGAGCTCGACATTCTTGCCCTCCATGACGGTAAAGCTGCAGGGCAGGAAGAGGCTGCCAATCTTGATCTGTGCCGAGTGCACGCGGCCCATGATCATGGCCGTGCCGACACCCTTTGCTATGCCGGCGAACCGCTTGTCGACCAGGCGCATGATGTTGCAGGCTTCTGCGCACGCCGGAGACATGATGGTTGTCTGTGCACCAGAGTCCACAAGGGCCTTGAGTTTGTGGCCGTTGACCTCGACATCGACGTAGAGCATGTGCACGCGGCCGAAGACTGTTGCAACAAAAAGGGTCAGTTCAAGTTCAGTGATGATGATGGGTAGTCGGGCAACCTCAGGCCTGCCGGCGGGTAGGGAAGAAAGGAAGAAGAAGAGGAGAAAAAAAAGACGTGAACCCACCTTCGGGGTTGTGCTCCATCGCATTCTGCAAGTTCTCCATGACCCTCTCCTGGCGGATCATTTCTTCGATCTTTGCCTGCGCCTCGACGTCAAAGGGGTCTGCATTCAGTGCTGCGATTTGCCGCTGCCTCTCGGCCTTGTCCCTGAACTCTCTGTCGGCGGCGTTTCTGAACTCGGCCGCGAACTGCTGTGGATCGTTGATGTGATCGGCCAGGCGCGGCTGTGTCCTGCGCAGCTCTGGTATCAACGAGGGGTTCCCCAGGAACTGCAGCCTGATAACCTCGGGGTCCGTCTGCACAGCAGACCGTGGGGCGCCCGGCTGCTGCTGGTTCTGCCCCGAAGGCCCAGCTTGGCCGCTGCTGGAGGAGTTATGAGCAGGTACACCGGTGCTCCCGCGCATATCACGGACGTGGAGGGCGAGCATATCGCCGTCGCCTATCGACAGCTGCTCCATGGTCTTGCTGTTGTCGGAGATCAGGTGGCCGTTGTGGTAGAGGTGCTGGGCGGCGGGGTCGATCTGGGTTTCACCGTGGATGGAGCTGCGGAGGGCCTCGATGGTCATCTCGGGGAAGACCTCGAGGGTGAGGAGGTCCTGGTCCTCCGCATCGGGATTCGTGATACTCAGAGTGATTCTCCTGTGGGGGGACACAAGGCTTGGTCAGCTTTCCATGATATATCCCCGAGCAGATGGACGGTGCACAAGGGGTTCTGCCGGGGCCTACATTGTAGACAAGGTCGTGTAAGGCACAGGGCAAGGAATCCTGAGATCTCGCAAAGGTGCTCAATGTATAAAAATGGTTCAAGTCGAGCTTATTGTGGTGGTGGAGGAGGAGGAGGAGGAGGGGTAGTGGTGGTGGTGATGGTAGTAGTGAGGACAGGACAGCGCTTTTTTAAACCGAGGGTCGCAAGCACAAATGCGCTGGTTCCCAACAGGTACGTCA
This sequence comes from Cryphonectria carpinicola, assembly GCA_014849955.1. Classification (NCBI taxonomy): domain Eukaryota; kingdom Fungi; phylum Ascomycota; class Sordariomycetes; order Diaporthales; family Cryphonectriaceae; genus Cryphonectria; species Cryphonectria carpinicola. Next base: position 49,400 of record JACWRQ010000106.1, on the reverse strand, counting down.
GCGGACGGGTCATAGTGTGTGAAGGCGCAGCGGTAGTGGAGGGGCACATTCACATAATAAAGGGCCCACGGGCCTGTCCTGCGAATTCTGGACTCCTCCAAGCAGCTGAAGGTGGGGCACCATTAGTGGGTGGGGGATGGGACATGTACCATATTAGGGCGCTGTGGTGGGACCTACGGGGGGGGGTGGTGGTGACGGGGTGCAAAAAGGTTCGCATTGGGAACGAGGCAAACAAAAAGGAAACAACCACAAGAAGGGCGACCGTTCGAGACCATGCAGGCGACCGTGAATGTGTTCTGTCGCGACTACACCGGATCAACCGGCAGATATAAAAAAAAAAAAAACCGAGCTGCTTGCCTGATTCGAAAGTTCTGCAGCAAAGGACTCCTCTGTAAAAGGCTGTGCTCTGGAAGGAGGGCCTGAGAACCAAAGTTAAAGGCTGGTGGGTGTGTCGGGCCAGGGCTCGTGGAGGTCAACAGGGCCCCCACCATAGTCAGATCCAGCGCCTGTGGTCCCCCGGACTCGAAGCTAAGTAAGCAGCCGTGGCAGCCAACAGTTCAGTACAGTACCGCTATGGTAACCGCTGTATGTACAGCGTTAGAGCTTGGGGGACATCCGGGAGCCGTCGAGCTAGGCTTGTGCCGGCTAGGTGATGGTAATGCGGGCTTCCGATCTCCGTGCACCCCTGCATCCTGAAGATACCCTTTGATGGTGAAACGCAGCCTCGAGTCCTCTCCGTCAAAACTGGAAGCAGGCAGCAGACACAAAAGGGCTCAAGCACCAAGGACTCTGATAGTTACAATATACTACTGTCCCAGCCCAATGAGGAGGTCCAATGAGGAGGAAATGGTTGTTACCTACCAATGTACTGTACGATCTCACCTCGCTGTCCGAAAACGAAAGTGGTGGCAACCGGTGAAGAACCTTCTTGATCTGATCTACACACTCTCTCTACCTCTCCTCATCTTGAGGTCTCCTTTTTCACTGGACAAGGCTGGAAAGAGGTGATCCGAGGGGCGAACTCGTTCCATCTATTTTTTCCCCTTTCTTTTCCTCTTTTGGCGCTGCTGCCCAACCCTGCCGATCACCTCAACGTTTTCCAACATCCTTTTCTTCTTCTTTTCTACACCACTACAGCATGCGGCATTCTCGCTGACCATGCATTGCCGCTAGATATTTCTCCAGCCCTCTCCAAGCATTTTCTTTGCTTAGCCTTGCCATTCTGAGCTACCTGCATAGAATGAAAACCAAGACCAACAAGAGCCGACCGTTGAACGCTTCCATTCCTTGCAGCCCCCCCCCCTTCCCTCTTCTTCCTCCCGCCAAGCCCTGAAGCGAGACAGGGAGGGGTGGTTTCTCAAAGAGCAAGCACCCAACACCTCTACTTACTCTCTTTCTCTCTCTCTATCATAGTACCTTGTTTGTACCATGGCACCTACTGCAACTGCAGACCGATCTGCTCGCTTCTGGCCTGCCGGCTACGCCCTGCATATTCCGACTTGCACAAGCGACAGACCAACATGGACAAGCCATTGAAACGTACTGTGGTAGACAAGCAAAAGGAGCCCAACCGGGATGGTCGATCAATGGATCAGCCAAGTTTAACCTCTGGTGGGTGCGACGAGGGTGGAAGGGAAAAGAGGGGGGGGGGCAACCGGATCAGAGTTGCGAATTGTGGGGAAGGGAGAAGAGCACAAGGCCCCTCCCCCCTCCGGTCGTCCTGGCAAAGAAGAGCTTGTCCTGATGTGCTCAAAGGTCGCGTGGCAGGCGGCAAAGAAAAAAGAAGAAAAGACATGGAAAATTAATCCTAGGATAGACATGAGTGACTGACTGGCTGACTGGTCCTATTCACCAGACTGGTCTACTATTTCGTATCCTTCAATGACATTGATAGGTAAAAGGGGACTCCTGGTCATAGGCTCTCGTCCGTCCTCTATAATCGCCTGTGCCGGGTCCAGGGGTACGAAGCCTCGTGACCGCACTACAGTAAGTAAGCCCCGCTGCCCAGGGCGATCCAAGAAGAGTCTCTCCAAGATGACCGCAAGAGGCCATGTAGATCATCAGTCCGATGGGTCACGGTGGCCGCCTGGCTTTTGGTTATTTTTCATTTTACTTTTTTTTTCTTTTCTTTCTTCCAAAACGAACGAGTGAATGCGATTGATTGATTATCTCTCAGGGGTCTCTGAGAGTGTGTTATCAAGACAAAACCGTATACTGAAAATTCTGGAGCTCTCGAGAAGAAAAGAGAGAACAAAACAAAACCCTGGTGCTATCTGGTCATCCTCGACCTTGACTCACCTCCTCCCGTCTCGAAGAACTCTCGAATGACTGAATCGTAAACCTCCTCTCACGTCGACACAGCAATTGCGCTGGGGGAATTGACTGCCCCTGCGGTGCACCCCTCCTGCAAGACACCCTTTGGGCAAGACGAGCAAATCACCTCCATCTCAGGAAAACTTGAGGTCCATTGACCACAATCGTCCCACGTGCTGCCTCGCTTCCCCCTCCTCCCCCACCCCCCGTCCTGAGGTTCCACAGCGGCAACTCGAACCTCGAATACCTTCCTTCCCCACACCCTTGCTGTCCCGCGACTTACGTCAACCCAAGGGTCGAGATATTTCCCAAGGAATCAACAACCTTGGGTGTCTCGGTCTGGAACGATTCGACTTCTGCGTCAATTCGTCATTCAGGGACAAAAAACTTAGCAAGGTCGTTGCACAGACCTCCGCCTGTCTCATCCCAGACACACATCCTTCCCTCCCCTCCCCCCCCCGGCACCCTTCAACGGTTCAACACAAATACCTGGGTCGCATGCAGTAGTGAGCAACAGCAGCAAAGCCATGGCTCCAGATTCGAAGGGCGACGGCCTGTCCACGGCTGCACAATCGCTCAAGGACCTTATCAAGAGCGAGAACGTGGAGGCCTTTGACGAGAATGACGAGGATGTGAGCGACGACTTCGCCCAGCTGCAGCGCATCCAGAGCGCCAAGCGTCGCGAGGCCAAAGACATGTCCCACAGGTCCCGCATCCAGGAGGTCCTGGGCATGACCTTTGCTCCCAACCTCCGCCCTCTCAGCATCTCTGACCTGGAGTCCGTCCTTGCGCTCGAGAAGGCTGCCATGCCCAACCCTGAGCACCAAGCCACACCCGAGAAGGTTCGTTCATAATAATAACAAAACCAAAAAAAAAAAAAAGAAGAAGAAGAAGAAAAAAGCTCGTGGCGCTACGGGAATCCTGTGCGGTTGGGTCTTTTTCTATCTTTTCTTTTTCTTCTTCCCTATTCTTGCTTAGATGGGCCTGACGTGTCACACAGATCGAGTATCGCCTCACCATGTGCCCCGAGCTGAGCATGGGTATCTTCCTCACCGTTGTCCCCAGCCAGATCGAGGACACCGACATCTTCGCGACCTTTGATACGGCGCACCCGGTGGAGACGGACCGCCCCGACCAGGCCAAGAGCGTCCTGCTGGCCCACATCGTCGCCACGGCCTCCAACTCCGAGACTGTCCTGGACAGTGACGTGGAGGTTCCCGCCGACTGGAAGACGTGCAAGGGCAAGAACACCGTCGGAAAGGGCCACCTGGAGGGCGGTCGTACTATCTGTCTACACTCTCTGGCCGTCTCGCCCAAGCTGCAGGGCTGTGGCCTCGGCAAGCTGGTCATGAAGGCCTTCCTCCAGCGGATGAGGAACATCGGCTCCGAGCGTGTCGCTCTTCTCTGCCAGGATGTACGTTGCCCCCACCCGCCCCCCCCCCGGGCCTTTTTTTCTTTCTTTCTTTTTCTTTCTTTTTCTTTCTCAGTTTCTCATGAGCTCGCTCATGGCGCGGGGAGAGAATATCTACTGACGCTCCAGGGCTAGTACCTCGTGGGCTACTATGAGCGCTTCGGGTACAAGTACGCAGGCAAGAGCAAGGCCCAGTTCGGTGGTGGAGGCTGGCATGACATGGTCTTTGATTTGACAACAGTCTCCACTCCTGCCGAGAATGCTTCATCTTTCTAGATTCGCATCTGCATTGCACGCCATTTGAAAGGGCGAGCCTTTCGTGTAGGTCTCAACTCGTCCTCTCAAGGTACCCCCCAACATTCCCCAGCCGACCTGCTGACCGCCTTTCCGCCTCTGCTTTCCAGGGAATTTTTGGGAGTTCATGGCTCTCGGGTAACATTCAGGATGCGATCTGCATCGGCTGCTGGCGAGGCGTTAAGGATGTTGGCATTCCGGTCATATCGTGACTTTGAGAGAACTTACTCTAGTTAAGGGATAGACGGACACGGAGTGTTTAGAGGATGAAAAATGGTACTTACTTGGCAGGAAAATGCTAGGCATCATTATGGGAACAAGTGGCCAGTGTGTTCAGTCGCTGGCCTTGAACTTGGCCCGGTACTCCTCTATGCTCTTGATGGTCTCTGCTGACGTCAAGTTCTTGTTCTTGATGCCATCGATGATGTCGTCCAGGGTCAGGATCGCGAAGACGGGCGCGCCGAGCTCCTTGCGCAGCTCGCCCATCGCGCTCGGCATGGGCTTGCTGTCGTCACCGTCAGGCGAGTTCAGCTTCTCCATACGGTCGACCGCGACCACGATGCCAGCCACGCTCCCGCCCTCCTTGCGGATCTTCTCGATGGCTTCCCTCTTGGCAGTGCCGCCGGTGATGACGTCGTCGATGATGAGCACCCTCTTGCCCTTGAGCGGCGCACCGACGATGTTGCCGCCCTCGCCGTGGTCCTTGGCCTCCTTGCGGTCGAACGAGCACAGCGTATCCGCGTGCGAGGCCGGGTCCAGCTCACCCAGCTTGAGATTAGTCAGCGTCGCGAGGGGAATGCCCTTGTAGGCCGGACCGAAGACGATGTCGAAGTCGAAGCCGGGAATCTGCGTGCGCGCCTCGATGATAGCCTTTGCAAAGGCGGTACCGATGGCGCTCTGGAGTTTCGCGGTGTAGAAGTCACCCGCGTTGAAGAAGTAGGGCGATATGCGCTTTGACTTCAGCTCAAAGCTGCCAAACTTGAGGACCCCACCATCAAGGGCAGCCTGGAGGAACTCGGCCTTGTAAGGAGTAAGAGTGCTGGACATCTTGTAGTGCTGTGAAAAAAGAGTGCAGATTATGTTGAGGTGTATTGTTACATAAATCACACTTTTTTTTTTTTTTGGGAGGGGCCCTGGGAGGGTCTGTTAACGACGCGGGGGGTCGTACAGCTTGCCCTGCTAGTGCCCTCCTCTACCCCTGCACCCTTAGTGGGCGCCCTACTGTATCGATAAGCAAGTAGTGCTGTGAGTGATCAGCCTCCCTAGATGGCTGGTCTTAACTCGGACCATTTAAGCATGCATACTTTCAGTATCAGCCAAATGTATTTATTGTGAGGACCAAAGTCCATATTGCAATCAGTAGTATTTCTTGCTAGCAATGTTTGAGAGAGATTGCAGTCCATACGCCAGCCCCCCTGAAGTAGGTTTCCGGGGAAAGTCTGGCAAGCCTCGAGGTATTGTAAATAGGCTTCCCATTCATCATTAGACGCATGCTAAAATTGTGTGCGGCCAAAAGCATAAAGTACTCAAGTATCTTGGGTGACCCCATTCCCGTGCTTGCTCTTTCGGACCTGTTTGTCGTCAGCAGACTGGTTTCGAAAGACTGAGCAGCGCGAGCTGTAAATGCTCTCCGCAATCGCTGCTCTGAAGATTTGCCTGCGAGGCCGAGGCTTGGTTAAAACCCGTACAGACATAGTTGGTACATCAATCTTCAATGAACTGCAGTCTAGGGAGCAGGGGCACAACAAGAGACTGGGAAGACATTGTAGAGAACTATAGAGGAATATTTAAGGCAATAGGCTGAATCTTGAGAAAAATGCTTTGGCTCGAGGAGCACTGATCAATCACGGATATAAAACTGAGAACTTTGAGGAAACATCGAGACAAGATATTGCCTATGCTTTTGAGGGCTTAGGATTTTGATTATAAACTTCCACAAGCTTGGAAGTGTTTATATTGGAATATTCTAGCGGACAATTTGGAAGGTTTTAGGGCCGGTCAAGGAACACATGTAGAAGAATCACTTGAAGAGGGCTGAGGGCTTAGGAAATGTTTCAGACTCGATGTTGCTTGCACTTGGCAATTTTCAAGTATTGTAAAAGGTGCTTGTGAGTCAAAGTGCTTGTGTTCTAGTGATCCAATGAAAGATGTTGATGAGAGAAGAGAAAAGGTCTGAAACACATCTTCTTCCTGAAGAAAAACATGATTATTGTACATGCCGCAGAGGAGGACTCAGCATTCATTCCTTCCTATCTGGTATATTAAAATGCCCTCTTGCTCCAAGGAGCAAACCTTGAGATGTAAAACGGCAGGATTCTGAATATTGCTTCCTAATATTATAAAACATCCCCTCACCAAGTCTGCACACGGATTATTGAATCCCGCAACAGCTCCCCGGACATGGCTGGCTATACTATAATTTCAGGATGGCGAGTAAGTTTCAATCCATGCTCACCACGGAAGTCACTGAATTTTTGGGAGGGAGGGACGGTACTTGACTATGTACTTAAGTAGGCAGCACTGCTGCTGGGAAGGCTCAGGTCCTCGCGCATGCCTTCCGGCAGCCTCTCTTCTTAATTAATGTCAGTCTAGGTTCATGGATAGATAGATACATTTGAGCTAATATCATCCTTGATGTGCGAGTTGGAAACTTTCCTCTCCCTCGAGCAACTATAGATGCCATCCCGGAGACCCTCGGCGTCACAGCAGAGTCTGCCATTGTTGCCCTCAATCTAAGCTGTCTCAAGCTACTCTCGGCTGTCTCAGTAGTCGCCGCCACCACGTCCCTCACCACTGCGCAAGCAAGCCCTTTCCTCTCTATATAATGCCGGAACCCATGGCGCTTGCAGTCAGAGGCCACTGTTAGTCCTCACTTAATATGAGACCGAAGGCTGAGGAACATAGAAGTGACCAAACAGTGTGGAGAATAAATCTGATTACACAAAAAGAAGATCATAGATAATTTATATGGTGACCGAGTGAGAGGGATAGGGTTAAATTGGCCCTGTTCACAGTTCTTGGAACACACAAACTCAACATCAAGTATCATCAATACCTCCTTGCAACTAGCTGGAGCGGCTTGAATCATTATGCATCGATAGGAAACTACATGGTGCAGAAATATAATCTCGATATACTGTTGAAATACTGTCAGCATTGATGCTTGCAGACATACAATTCCAGACATTCTCACAAACATCAAGTTCCATGGGCAACAGGGAACATCGGCTTACATAGTACACACATACAGTGTGTCATCCGAATCAAACTGTGTCCCAGCCAAATTCTCCACCTCCCAGACCCGTGTGCACCTTATCTCTTATCGCCAGTAGTGCTGAAGTCCCTACCATTTCTCCCCGCCGAAACTTTGGCAACTTTTTTCTGACTTTTTTTTCTGCCTCCAGTTTGGCCGCTGAACTGCTTCTCACCAGGTTTTTACGACTTTCTTTGATTGACCTGTCTGTATAGCAACACGGCGTCCTTCACCAACACTACTACTTCTTTCTACCTGGTGTTTCTCACCTTGCGCACTCTGGTCTGCATCACTTACATCCTGTCCACTCTCACCTTGACCGACCGCTTCATCATCGGCTTCGCCCTCATCTCCTCGCCCAAACCTCCGCGATCCTCTGCCACCTCACCGCCCTCCTTTTCCTCTCGTTGTCGCTTTCACACGCCAAACGGTTTTTCTTGTTAACACCTGCTGCAATGCCTCCGACGAAGACGCAAACCCAGTGGAAAGACATCCCCCCAGTGCCTTCGAGCGAAGAGTTCCTGGACATCGTCTTGAGCCGCACTCAACGCCGTCTTCCTACGCAAATAAGAGCAGGGTTTAAGATATCCCGCATTCGAGGGTTCTACACTCGCAAGGTCAAGTTTACCCAGGAGACGTGTACGTACCATGAGACCAGTTCGGGGAGGATGTTATTGGAGCGATTCTGACAGTGCTCTCCAGTCTCCGAAAAGATCGGGACCATTCTCGAGGCCTTTCCCCGGATCAACGAGATACATCCTTTTCATAAGGATCTCCTTCACACTCTCTACGATGCCGACCATTTCCGAATCGCGCTCGGGCAGTTGTCCACTGCCAAGCACCTGATCGAGACCATTAGCCGTGACTATGTGCGCCTCATCAAGTACGCACAGTCGCTCTTTCAGTGCAAACAGTTGAAGAGGGCGGGTCTCGGTCGCATGGCTACCATCATCAAGCGCCTCAACAACCCGTTGAAGTACCTTGATGAGGTCCGGCAGCATTTGGGTCGACTGCCCTCGATCGACCCCAACACCCGCACCCTCGTCATCTGCGGTTATCCAAACGTTGGAAAATCCAGCTTCCTCCGTTCCATCTCCCGCGCCGACGTCGATGTCCAACCCTATGCCTTCACGACCAAGTCTCTGTTTGCTGGTCATTTCGATTACAAATACCTCCGCTTCCAGGCTGTGGATACCCCTGGTGTCCTGGACCATCCACTTGAGGAGATGACGACCATCGAGATGCAGTCGATCACGGCCATTGCACACCTGAGAGCCGCGATCCTGTACTTTATGGATCTGTCTGAGCAGTGCGGGTACTCGGTCAAGGCGCAGTGTGCGCTTTTCAGGAGCATCAAGCCTCTGTTCCAGAACAAGATCTGTTTCATTGTCATCAACAAGATTGACGTCACGCGCCCAGAAGATCTGGACGCCGAGACACAGGCAGACCTGCAGTCGCTGCTCAAGTCTGGTGAGGTCGAGATGGTCCAGGCCAGCTGCAACACCCAGGAAGGCGTCCAGGCTGTCAAGAATGCAGCGTGCGAGAAACTGATCGCAGAGCGTGTCGCGACCAAGCTAAAGGCCGGCCAGTCAAGCAGCGGTGCTGTCGGCAGCAGGTTGCAAGAGGTCATGACCAGAATACACGTCGCACGCCCCATGGAGGGATCGACACCTCTGGAGACCTTCATCCCGGAAGGCATCAAGACGATGAAGAAGTTCGACAAGAGCGACCCGGAGAGGCGGAAGCTCGCGCGAGACCTCGAGGAGGAGAATGGCGGTGCTGGTGTCTTCAATGTCGACCTTCGGGCAGACTGGGACCTTAAGGACCCTGCCTGGAAATACGACAAGATGCCTGAGGTCGTCAACGGCAAGAACGTGTTCGACTACGTCGACCCGGACATTGATGCCAAGCTCGCTGCTCTGGAGGAGGAAGAGGAACGCCTGGAGAAGGAAGGCTACTACGACTCGGAGGAGGAGATGGACGATGATGAGGAGGAAGACCTGCTGGAGAAGGCCAAGCTGATCCGCGAGAAGCAGGCACTCATCCGCAACGAGGCCAGGATGAGAAAGTCCCTGAAGAACCGCGCCATACTGCCGAGGAGCAAGGTCAAGAAGCCTCTGTCGCAGCTCGCAGACCACCTCGACCAGCTCGGCATCGACGCCACAGACATCGAGGCTCGTGGCAGGGCAGCACCCAGCTCTCGTGGTCGTTCTCTCAGCCGCGCTGCTACTGCGGACGTCGACGGCATGGATGTTGACTCTCCTCGGGAGCGTCTGCGTTCCAAGAGCCGGGCTCGCAGCCAGGCACCCGCCACGGATAGACGACAGGATGGTGTTACAGACGAAACGGCACGCACCAAGGCGGAAAGGGCGGCCAAGCTTGGGCAGAGGAAGATGAACAGGATGGCACGGGCAGGCGAGGCCGACAGACACGTTGCTGCCTCCATGCCGAAGCACTTAGTAAGTTTTCTTGTTTGGCCCCTCCTCAGTCATTTGTGCATGGAGATACTGACTCTACGAAACAGTTTGCTGGAAAGCGTGGCATGGGCAAGACTTCTCGTCGTTAAGGAAGGCAAGAATATGGGCGCTTTTGTGTGTGGGATATGGCGTTTGGCAGGGTTGATTTCCACGAAAAAAAGATTTTTTTTTTTGAAAGACTTGGGAGCTCAAGGGCATTCATTGCTCTATCTCGATACCGAAATAGAATCGTAAAAAAAAACTGTGTTCTTTCCTTATGACGGAACCCGATACTCTTTCCCTTCACTCTTGCAATGCCTAGTCATCTTATCGATACCAAATAAACAAGTTTTGTAGCAGACTCGTGTATTCTAGAACAACTCTAGGTATGTTTCGCTCCGTAGAAATCCTACTCTCCTCGGCTTTGAAAGCCACCATCACCAGCGGACTGTACAAGTATAGATAACTCACCCCGCGTCTCCACTTGATGAATAGCCTGCCTGGTCTAGCAGGCGGCGGTGATTCTAGAGCTAACGATAATCTGTCACGATGGTCGTCACGTCAAGCGGGTTGAATGGAAATCATAGCCATGAACACATTGCATTTCTCTTGAAACACACACAAGGCAAGGATTCTCTTAGCTATCACACAACCAGGTCAAAAAAAAAAAAGGCTCGTGGCTTCTCAATCTGTCTTCTGACGGGCCGCCATCCTTCAGCCCCCGTTTCCGCCCATTATGTAGTTTTCATCTTGAGGTGACCACTGGACCCGAGTTACTGGTCCATGACTGAAGTCATCCAACTATATCTCCTTCAGATCTCTCCGTGTCTCCCTCCCTCCTTACTCCTCTGCGACCTGGATGCCCTCTCTCAGACCCTCCACCTTCAGCTCCTCACCCGCACAGCGGCGGTAGATGTCCCTGACATCATCAGTGGTGGTCTCGAAATGGCTGGTCGCGTCGTAGCTCTTGGACACGAAGATCTTGTCCTTGGTGCCGTCATCCAAAGGCTCGTACAGTGGGATAGGAGGTCCCTGCGGGTCAAGTCAGTAAACAAATTTTGGCTCGAGTCGCTACATGGGCCAGCTGAACGTACCAAGAACTGCTCCTCGATCTTGCCCAGGCGCTCCAGGCCAGGCTGAAGCTCGAGGTGGTGGTTGGCCGTCGTCTCGGCAATGGTCGAAACAATGGCGATCCAGTAGCCCTTGGGGCAGACATTGTGCGCGGAAGAGACGCAGGCAATATAGATGTCTGTATACAGTATCAATCAGCAAGCGGATCCTAGAGGGGGGCATATAGCCGGGGGGTGGGGGGGGGGGGGTGGTGTGTTCAATGATGATGACGTACCGTTCTTCCGGCCGACCTGGGACTGGGGAATGATCAGCTGAGCAGAGTCGGCATCGTGGGTTCCGGCCAGGGGGTGCTTGAGCACGCAGATAGCGCGCAGCACGTGGCCAGTGACCTTGACCTTGCTGGAGAAGTAAGTTGGGTCGCCGAGGATCATCTTGGCCTTGGTCTCGAACTTCATCTCGGGCTCGATGCCGGTCATGGTGGCCTTGATGCCGACCGCCACGCCATCCTCGTACAGCACCTCATCGACGTTGGTGTTCAGCATGTAGGTACCGCCATAGATGGCAGACAGACGGGCAAAACCCTGGGGCAGCTCGCCGAGGCCATACAGGGGGTAGATGTACGGCGACTTGCCATAGCGGGCGACGGAGTTTCCGTACAGGCGGATGCGCTCAATGGCCTCAGGGGCGACGCCCTTGGCGGTGATGTAGTTGTCGTCAAGGTACAGGGCCATGGCATGGCCAATAAAGTCCCGAGTGCCGTCCTCAAGGCCGAACTTGTCGTAGACGTCCTTCATGGTGCAGTTTGCGATATCCAGGCCTGTAATCTTGTCAGCATACTGCCCGTACCTCGCCCCCCTCTTCCAAAGTGACTACCCGAGACTGACCCTTGTGCGTCGACGCATCCTTGGCATCAAAGGTACCGACCCACTCGATGAAGCTCTTCATGCGGCGCTTCTCGAAGATGCCCATGAGGGGCGACTTCAGCGCCTCACCGGCATCAGACGGGACCTTGGCGACGGTAGCCTTGGAGGCAGAGCCTTGCTGCACGTAGCTCCCTGCAACCTGCTTGAACTCGAGGTATCTGGTGACATCGGTGGAGACAAGGATGTTGGTCAGCTCGCCCGAGGACATGAGGAACTTGGGGATCAGATCGATGTTCCAGTCGTTGGCCCGGCCGTATTTCTTCCATGGCTCGTCTCCTGCGCCGCTGCCATATTTCTTGAAGAGCTGTGGATGGGTACGAGGTTAGATGATGGAGCAGGACAGGATGTCGGCGGAAGGAGGCTATCTTCGAGCAGGACGTACAGTCTCGAGGTTCACGGATGCGGCCTCACTATGAAAACAACGGTTATTAGCATGCCGTTCTGAAAATCAGAGAGAGAGGAGAGGAGAGAAGAGAGAAGAGCTCACCCGCCATAGTGGTCGTTGCGGTCAATGTGGAGGACCTTCTTGCCTTTGACACTAAGCACACTGTTGTGTAGCCAGCGACGTCAGCCCCATGTGCCCATGTTGATAGTCCCCAGAGACCTTGATTATTAGAGAGCGGAGCTTTACCCAGAGAGAATGCACTCGGTCAGGCCTAAAGGTCAAGTTGCCAGCCAGTTAGAAAAAAAAACATGGACCCAAAACATGATGCGATAGCTTCATCCAGGGGGGAACAACGCCCCCAAGCAAGCAAGCAAGCAGCAGCAGCAGCAGCAGCAGCACAACCCCACATTGCGGGGTTGACAGAGAGAGGGAGAGAGGGAGAGAGACAAGCGCTTACCAGTGCCCAGCACAATGACATCGTACTCCTTTGCGATCTCATCCATGATTGCAGTCTTCTGTCTTGGAAAAAAAGGTATGATGCTCGAGGGGAGAGGACAGTTTGCGCAGAGGAGGTTGAAGCAGAAAGTTCAAAGAGAGAAAGAGAAGCAACCAGGAGTGTCGGTGAGTTTGGTTGTGTGTGGAATTGTTCGAGGTCGACGTGTCGGGTAGTCTCCAAAGGCTAGTAGTTGACTGCTGTATTGTACACCTGGGCAGCGCCAGCAGTGAGACCCCCCTCCCCCAAAAAGAGCTCCATGCGGGCCCCAGCTCCCCTGCTGTAGAACGGGGCTGGTCTGGGACCCTGGGCCAATGGGAGGGGCTCCAGCCCCCCTGACTGGCCTCTCACCATCACTGTCTCGTCCCTCTAAACAGAGCCTAGACCACCATGCTCCCAGTGCTGCCCCTAGGCGAAATAGGAGTCGGCTTCACCGTACCAACCTCATCCCTTTCGCTTCAGGGAAAAAAAAAGGGTACTATTGTAGAGAGGGGGACTGTCGAGCGTGTTTGACTGCCGAGGAACAACAGATACGACAGCATCGAGATCGGTTCACTCGCACTTTTTCTCACTTGGTCACTATAAGTCAAAAAGCGTTCATGAGTGCATAACGCATTACATAGCATTGCCATGACCTTTATTTTTATTTTTTTTTATACAAGATCTGAAGTCCATTGTGCACATGCTGCAGCAGCAAGATCAAAAAAGTCCGTGTCCGAGCGCCCTTTTTCATCTCATGCTACCTTCTTCGAGATGAGACTGGCTCCGGCCATGCCGCTCTCTCGTGACCTCCAAGAATGTGTGATAAGGAGGTGGGCTGCCTGTGACCCCCTCACGCCCGAGGTGTATCCTGCTGCTGACTCTTTCCGGTCCCCGGTGGTATCGAAGGGTCGACCTTCTCAGGCTGCAAGTCCTTGCCCTCCTCCTCCATAAATGTATCACGCTCCTTGGTCTGGGCAAAGTCCCCCTCGTCCTCCCAGAAGGGCTCAAGATCATCGTCTTCCCCACCAGGGATATACTGAACACCGCCTTCCGTGAACATGATCTCAGGGTCCTCCTCGGCCAGCTTAACTGCATCCTCCCACGCGTAGAATCTCTCCGTCAGGGCATGCTTGATAGCATTCTGCGTCTTGCGAACCTGTAGAAGACACGATATGATTAGCATCATCCTGCCAAGAACCTCCAAAAGCCCCTGCCCCCTTCCCCCCCCCCCCTTCTCTCTCTTATCGCGTAGATTCTTCCGGAGCGCGAGGAAGAAGAAAGAGAGAGAGAAAGGGAAGGGGGAGAAAAGTGGGAGAAGAAGAGAAAAGATGAACATACCTGTACCTCCCGCTCCCGGCTCTCGACGTCGCCATATCCATACCCACCCTTCCTCCTCTCCGCATTGCCCGTGCTGATCCTGTTCCTCTCCTTGCAGCACACCCACCACAACCGGTGCAGGTCATCCCAGCTCTTCCGCCGCAGCTCCTCCACGTTCCACGCCCGGCCGTGCTTGCTGTCCTCGGCCGGCGTGTTGAGCGGCTTCTCGGCCGAGTAGAAGAAGTCCCACAGCCCGTGGTTCGGGTCCGTCTTGACCGCGGGGAACTGCTCCGGGCTGATGGGGCGCGGCAGCGGAAGCCCTGACACGGAGAGCACCTCTCTCGGCCCCGTGCGCCGCATCACCGACAGCCCGCGCTGCTTGTTGTGGTCGCGGTTGGGCCGCCGACGCACGACGGGCAGTTCCTTCTTGGCCTTCTTCTTCTGCTGCTGCTTCTCTAGTGCTCCTGCTCCTGCTGCTCCTGCTACTGCTGCGGCGGCGCCGGCATTGGGAGGAGGGAAAGGTGCGTTCGAGGAGGCGAGGCGGATCTGTGCCTGGCTGGACGTGACCAAGGGGAGGAAGGCTATTGGTGGTGGGGGTCGGATGAGAGGGATCGGTCGGCAGGCCTGCAGGGCGCGCTGCACACACGGCCGTATGGCGCCGTGGTGGCTGGCCATTGTGTTGTGTGCTGGGTTGGATGCTCAAAAGAGCACACTCGGCGACGAGTCTAGAGTAGAAAAGGTCGACGAGGGTGTCGTCGTGGTGGTAGATAGCGAACCGACGGCGGTCTGCGTGTTGCGGCGCCGTCCACAGACAAGAGAATGCTTTCGCTTCCAGAAATTTTGGCGAGCGGCTTAGCAGCACCTGGGGACTGGGGTCGAGCTGCGCCAGCCAATCAGAGCCCACTTTACTGCCATGTACTCAGTACCTACCATAGCCGCATCATCCCGCTTTGAACAAACCTCGACACAAGTGGAGGATTTCCTTTCACTGGATCTTTGCAAGGCTAAAATCAAAACAATTGGGGTGAGGCGAAGTGATTCAATCAAATTTGTAAGTACATATCCTATCGGGGACTTTCCACTTCATATTTTCTAACAATTGCAGCTTGCTTGAGCCGAGATACGGAACATGCACCACCGCTGGTGATCAAAGAAACCTGCTCAAGCATGTCTCTATTGAAGTTTGTGACTTCCTCCACTACCAAACACACACATCCTCTTACAGAAACAGTAACTCACATTTTTGTAACCAGGGCATACCGAGGCTTGTCCTCCAAGGCGAAGCTCGGCGTCGGCGTCGGCCTGCTAACCTGGGGGGTCGTCGGGCTGTACGTGTCCGATCGGGCAGAGGAGAAGTTCGGCTTCACTCCGTCCGAGAAGGACAAGGCCGAGCTCGAGAAGATGAAGCCCAAGATCCATATTGTTGATCGGGAGGGTCGGTCATGAAGACGACGACGAGGAGGAGGAGGAGGAGGAGGAGGAGTCAACTTTGGCCCCCCCGCAAACGCTGTCTCCTACCGCAGGGCATTTGGTCGTGAACCGCACGCACCATTACTTTGGGCAGGCTCTCTTGGAATCAAGGCGTCTTCGTTCTCAGCTTATCATGTCCCTCTTTTGCGCTGTGTCCACTGTGCCATAGGGCCTACCTTTACACCACTGTGATTCAACATAGATAGCAGCATTGTGAATCTCTGGCTTCAGCGGCCAGCGTCAGTTGGTTCGCAGTCTTGATCGCCATACTACACGGTGGAGATGATTTCTTCCCGTGTAGAAAGGACACCGGTAGGCGAGAAGAGAATCCAAGTCCCCTGGATACGAGGAGCTCCTTATATTGAATCTATATTGGACACTATGCCATGCTGAACCGATAGACTTTTAATCGGGAAATATAAAGCAAAGCGATACATGATACACTTACCTACCCTGTTGGACCAACCAACTTTATTTTGATGTCAGTCTGAAAGTATTCCTTTTTGTACAACGGGTTTCCATTCAGTTGACTGTGCACTCAGGCTGTTTCTGTCGCAATATCTAAGACACCTGAAAAGGTGTGGGAATCAGTCTAATGCAAAAGCCCACGACGTTACAGGGCACAAAAGTCTATCATCGCGGACCACCTGAAAATGCAAAACATACAATGCAGCCTCCAAACCGCCTCCGCCGCCACCTCATGCAAAACGGGAATCGAACTTTTTGAGATAGGCCGGAAAGTCGTTCCGAAAACGCCACGAATGCTGACGAAGCCCCCCGATGTGGAAGAACGTGAAAAAAAAGAAGAAGGAAAAGAGGATGAAAGCAACAGGAAAAGAAAAGAAAAAGAGAGAAACCGCAACACCGCAGACGAAATCCGAAGACAACGAGATGCCCCCCTCCCCCCCCCCCCAACTGGCTCCCAATGTCGTCACCTCCTGACCCGGACGCCGACCGTCAAGAACTTGATGGCTTTAGTGACCTGCCATCACCCCCGAGACAAAGATCAAAGCGTCTCCAACGTATTGAGTGTCATGACTTTTTGCAGTCGCCCGCCCCCATTGATGCCTTCTCTCACTGACCACAATTCGGCCGTCGTTCACCTGCTCCGTCCATTTTTCATCCACAAACTCAGACACGAGAAAATCTCTGCACAAACTGATTGTCTCGCCCAAATTAGTCGTGCTAGGCCGAACGAATTGTGAAGGCTGTGTAGCAGAATGCGTATATCGCGTGGGCCTAGTTCAGATAGACCTGAACGAATTGCGAACAACCTTGGCCCGTACAGGCCCTAAGCATCCAAGGTCGCACCGTCAAAAGACCCCGCACGGCATTCCGCATTTTTCTTCTTCTTTGGGTTGTCAAAGTCCGCCTAGGAAAACGCATGGCACATATTCCGCTGTCCGACCATGACGGCATCACAGATCCAATTGCATCTCGAAGCGTCATATGAGCACGAGATGCTGTAAGTAAATTGATGCAGCAGAGATGAACATCTTGACGAGCGCAGGACATGTCGGTCTTTAAATCCTGGTTGAAACGATCTGAAGCGACATCAGGCAGACGCAAATGCTGCATGATCTTATGAGACAGTAATTAACAGGTCATTATGTCGGGAGAATTGAGGTCGAGGCGAAGAAGTGACATGAGAGTTGGTCTCGTTTGAGGCGGGAGAACCAACCCGTAGGTATTATTGTTCGAAATTACTGGGGCTTGCGGTCTGCGTAGACACGAAAGTTAGGATGGAAGGGTGAACTCGTACGGGTTGCATGGGTAGGTTGCGCACCGAACATGGCCTGCCAGTCCAAATTCGACTGCTGCTGCTGGCCGTTGGAACCTCCATTGAACATGGGCACACCGTTCTGGTTCTGCGACATGCTGTAGGGGGCCATCTGCGGGGCCATCTGCTGGGCCATCGAGGTAGGAACGCCATTGTACTGTTGCTGAGTAGATGGGTTCAGGATCGGCGCAGGCCCACTTCTGCGATCTTCAGAGTGGCTGCTGGACCGCGACAGGTGCTGGGCCTGGTCATTTGGGTTAGAAGACATATGCATCTGATCCGCCGGAATGAGTCCAAAAGGGACCATTGATGGGTTGTGCACATTATTCATGCCGTTGAGGTGACCCATGTCTCCCTCATGACCATGCCCAAGCTGGGCCGCCGTCTTCTGGGCGTTCTTCTTGACGTGGGCAGCAGGGTGGCTCAAGTGAGAAACACCCGTGGGATTGCCTTTTATTGTTCTTTGGTCAGCCTTCCGCGGGCAATGTATCATCGAGTCTCTCCGGTTTTTATGCATACCTCGGCGGATCGAGCACTTCTGAAAGTGGCGCTTCAGAATATCCGAGCGGCTGAACGTATCTCTGCAGAGCACACACATGTAGGGGCGGTCACCAGTGTCTGTGAATCGAACATTTTGTCAGTCGGCTTTCGGCGGCGAAATTCATGCAAAAAAAAAACCCAAAAAAACCATTGCGGAATCAGCGATGAACGTACGGCGGAGCATGTGGCGCTTCTGTATTGTTCACTCTGTTAGCGACTGGGCAGATGATGCTGCAGAGGTGGAGGAAGGTCACTACTGACGAGATGTTTGGCATGAAGGTATGTCTTCGTGCAGTGAGGGCAAGGGAATTTGCCATCGGCGTCCTTCTGGGGGATCTGGGCCTTGGCGGCAGCAGAGCCGGGAGCTGGAGGAGCAGGCCTCCCGGGCGCGCTGGGCAAGATGCCTCTACGGCCCTGCGACCCGACGACGTGCGTAGGCTGGTCGCTCTCCTGCATGAGCGAGGGCTGCGCCATCATAGGACTCTGCGCGTAGGGAGAGGCCAGCCCACTCTGCGGCATCACACCACCGGCTGGCATCGGGCGCAGGACAGGCGGGACACGGCCACCAGGAGACGGAGCCGGCGCGATAGGCTGGGGGTGAGCCGGGGCAACCGAGCTCTGAGGCATCATGGCAGAGGAGGTCTGGTAGGACTGCTGGGGCTGCTGGTACGGGTTGTGCATCATGGGGTACTGCTGCCGGGAGGCAGTCTGCTGCTGCGGAGGAGGCGCATACCCGCCCATGGAGTTGGGCGTGTTCGGCGTCGCAGGCGTGCGAGGCGTGTGGGGGTGGCTCGCGTACATCGACATGGCGGGATTGTGGTGGAGAGAAGGCAGAGTCTGGTTCTGCCCGTTCTGGAGATGATTGGTGGGAGAGATGGTCGAAGGCGACGGGTATGAAGCCGCGCTCGTGCTGTTGATCACGTTCGAGGAGTAGTGGTGGTTGTTGTCCATAATCCAACTCGTTGCCTACCCTGTTGCGAAGAACGCAGCGGCAGCATCCGAACCCAAGCTTGTCTGTTTTGTTTGACGTGAAGAGACCGAAACTCTCGAATCTTGTATCGAGGTCGGCGAGAAGGGAGAGTGCAGGTGCGGTGCGGTGCGGTGCAGCTGTCGTGTGTCGAGGGCGCGGTTCGCGTGATAATTCACTCGATGTCAAGGGCTCTCCTCCTCTTTGCGCTCAATTGTCGATATCTCCAAGGCCGTCGACGCGGTCGTTGTCGAGACGCGTCTGGGAAATCTCCACGGTTGGTGGAGTTTGTTTTGGCGGGTTGGTTGGAGGTTGCTTTTGGTAGCGTCGCGGGGCGAATTGGTGGTCAAATGTGGATAGGACCAGGAAGATGAGGCTCAACTTTCAAGACGGGTTGGGTTGGTGGAGTGACCAGAGGCAGTGCTCCTGTTTGGGCCCGGCAGAGGTTGAAGTGGGGACTAAACTTTGTCAAATGGGGATGAATGAGGGACAAGAGGGGTGGTCGGGTGGAATGGGGTGTGGGTTGGTGTACCTCAAATATTCTTTGGGTTCGTTCGTCCGTTGATTCTTAGTCGGGAGCAGGTCGCAGCCAGCTCAGAGGAAAATCTCTGCTACCAGGTACCGACCGGAACAGGGTTGGTAATTTGCAAGTGGGCTAATCCTCGAAGATATCCACCAGTGGCGGGAAGCTTGGGATACGATGCCGCTAAGTACCTATACCAAGGTGTTGTTGGTAGGGGTAGGTGGGGGGGAGGGGGAAGGGGGACCTCGACCTCTCCTTCTCCTTGTCCTGTTGTTATTTTTTTTCTTTTCTTGCAACCCCCTTGGATGGTATGTCAAGGGACCAGGTCGGGCGGAGAAGTGGAGCGAGCGAGTCCAAACCGGGATCAATAGGCGGACGCGTGGATCAGAGTGGGGACCTCGCAGTTTGACGGTGGCGGTGGTGACGGAAGAAAAGAAGAAGAAAAAAATAGAGCCGCAACTGATGTCGATACCAAAACGAGACTGGTCGACGATGGCTTCAGTCGGTCGGCTCCTTTTGGAGAGGTTCCTAGAATGACTCTTTGGTGCTCTCTATCAGGACCAGGCTCAGGTGTACACGCCACGCAGGTGTCATGAAAGAGGATGAGAAATTTTTTTTTTTAAAAGGGAAAATTTTTTGCAGGGCGGGCAGCGTAGCGCAGCACAACAAGAGCGCGAGGGCGACCGCCGAGAACCCCCGAGGTATGCCCAGCCGCGGTAGAAGCCTCTGAAAGCTGCCGTGCCACTACGGTAAAGACCCAGATGCGGACTAGCAGGGCGGCTTAAGGGCAATTCACTCAGGCTCGAGAGGAAGGTCGCACGAAGGGCACGCACGGCTTCTAGCTGATCTGACGGGCAGGCGGAGAGGAGAAGGGAGGGATAAGGATAAATGGTGATGGACGGGGTGGAAGATGGAATGAGATAGACTTCATAACGTCAACATACCTAGTGACAGGCGCTCTCCGACTCGCGTGCCGCGCAGGAGGCTCTCGATAGCGGCTACAGATGTCGCGATGGATGTGGAGCAGAGGAACAGGATGATGATGTTGAAACGAGGCAGCAGCTGTCGTACCGAGAGAGAATCTCAGTAACAGAACCAAGACGCCGGGAGTGGATCGGTGTAGTGGAAAAGACCAAAATAATAAAATAATAAAAAGGCTGTGCTCTGTCCCGCTGTTTAGCTGCTCTGGTATGGAAAAGGAAGAAAAAAATGGACGTCTGGGACGTATTGGCAGATGGCAGTTGACAAGACAAGGAGGCTTCAACGACGCGAATTTGGTTTTTTGGCCTTCTGGTCGAGCTGGGGGGTGGGAAGGGATGGGAAAAAAAAGGTGAGCCTTTGGAAAGGAGGAGGCATGGGACGTGCGTGCCTCACCTGTTTGTATAATAAGACCGGGAAGGGATCCAGGGGGGTGCAATGGGCGCTTGACTGGCTGGCTGACTGAGTGACTGATTGATTGATCAGATCAAACTCTTTGCCCTCAGCAACAAATCAGAAATTGATAACCCTCCCCCCCCCCTCTTGGCTGCCTGGTCTTGACCAACTGATCCATCATTCTTCACCTCAGCAACAAGGAACCAATCTCTACCAGCCATATTGCAACACGAGGGAAGGGCAGACAGGCACATAGACAGCACAGACGCCCTCCCTCAATCTTTCTTACTGACGCCCTCCATCCCCCCCGTAGGTCTCACCCAGACACGAACCAGAACCTGTTCGCATCAAATCCAACCGCGAATCCTTTCCTCAGGCGGTCTTTCTAAGGTTGCCGCTCTAGCCAGCGTGCCAGGCTAATTTACTCGCTACCTAGCCCATCGCTGTGCATCACGGGCCAACGGGTATCTCCCTCCCTTCTGCATGACTTAGTAGTGCATCCTAGGTCTTTTGTACCATGAGATATGATAAAGTCTATTCTTCGCATTCGTTCAGCATCTCCCCCTCCATCCGTTCTTGCACACAGCGTCATGCCACCATGAGCCCAGACGCGTATCAACAGAGCATGTTGCGTCTCTGTGACACTGCCAATCTTACCCTGCTTAGGTTTTCAGCCCACGCCTACCGCATCAGGAATCATGTCCATGCCAAGGCCCGCGCAAAACCTTTTTCCGGTGCTGCAGAAGCCCCTGAAAAGGAAGAGAGAAAAAAGATGAAAAAAACACCAGAGAAAAAGAAGAACGAACCAAGCCGTTTTGCGTAAGCCGACCTAGCCTCAAGAAGCATACCAACATGCATCCTTGCAAGGGTGTTCCCCGCTCGAACGCCCTCCCTGTGAAGGGCAATGCAGTAAGTACTATGGCAGAAGGTACGGCTCCGTCTTCGTCCCTCCCCATTCTAGAGCACCGCAGTACCTGCTGTCTTGGGCACCGTACATCGTATTAGCAGTCGAGAAACCTGGGACGAAGACATCGTCGAGTGCCAGTGTCCTGCAAGCGTTACTACGGAAGTACACACAAGTATTGAGACCCCCAATTTTGCGCTTTCCGTCGTGAGCTATCCAGATCAGAGAAGGGAGGGGAAAGCCAGGCAGGCAGGGAGGGAGGGAGGGAGGGAGGGAGGGGAGGGAGGGAGGCATGCGGGGCTCGAGGTGACAGCAGATGACTGCCGCGGCAAGAGGCCGATATCATACTATGCACGACGCAATGTGCATAAGAGCCCAAAAAGGGCGGATAGAAAGCTCCCCTTCCTTGCCACGAATCGTTCACCCGACGCAACCGACAAAGGCCGGCTAGCGAGGAGAGAGCGGTCGCATACGGAGTACACACTATGTACTATTACTACTATGTAGTTCGTGCCTCAGTAACTGGCTAGGGGGAGGGCGCCGCGCCCTCGCCCATTGCCGGCCGAGCTTCTGAACGCTCAGTGGGCCGCGGCCCCGGCTCAGGCTTGCAAAGATCAGGGTCCCCTGCAGGACGCGCGTAGCTAGGTATCGAATGGCCAAAATCCATGCGACGGATACATGATGCGACACCCTCGGCAGAACCGTCGGCTATACTATCTATACCTTTTGCGTAAGTATTTTTACTTACACTCACCGGCGTTTCTTCCGCCGTGGCAGTACTGCTATGCTATGTATGTTGGCCCCCCACTGCTTAGTCTTACTATAGTACCAATAGTCGTACTGTAAAGGACAGCAGTACATAGCATATCAACACTGCTACAGGATGGGCCCCACATCCGATCTAGCATTATTAACGCGTTGCATACTATGTAGTACATGACCGCCTCGAATTTTTGTTATTATTTTTTTTTCTCTGTTTTTTTTTAAAAAGAAAAAAAGTTGTTTCGTCGTGGCAGTCGTTTCGGGCTTGAGTCATGGCGCATTCATCGCCCTTTCAAGATCGCCCTGATCTAATGAAGAACAATCCTGAACATCAGCCGTGTCAGAAACATGCGCACGACCCAAAAGATAATTAAAGCATGGCAGGTGCACGTAGTGATCATAGGCAACGAATCTCCATGAAGCTAACTGCCAACAACGCTTCATCTGTATGCCGACTGTTAGGCTAAGTCGCCCCCCCCGCGCCTGCCCTGCATTCCTGATAGCCCTGGGAGGAAGGTAGGCAGGCCCGGATTCACCTTCCGGCATTGTCGATCTTGAAAAGCTCTCAAGAGCTCTTGCCTCTTGACCATACCCGATCTCGATGACCGCATTTTTGACGAGTGCATCGTCAGCCGGCCATTAGACTGGAAGGGTGCCCTCCCCAGGTGAACAGATGCACCTTGGCTGCAGCCGAACATGCCAACAATCCCGTCTATGTCCAAGATCCTCATACTGCACAGCCGGGTTAGCCGAAGATTGCGCTCTGCGGTGTGTCTCAGGACCTCATCCCTTTTTGGACAACAATTCGCCACGACGCAACGGCAAGCCCTTTTTTCCTCCCCCCCCCCTGGTCTTTTTCCTTTTTGGAAGTTCTGCCGACCCATCAAGACAGTATTGTTAGGCTCCCAAGCAGCCAGTTCGTGCCGGCCTCCCCAACTGCAGCACACACACTAGCATCGATAAAAAATAAAAACATTCAAAGAAAAAAAAAACCTCAACGTTCATTGTACTACATGACATCCGAAGCCTCGGGGCCCAATTCAAGCGCCAGTCTCAACGGCAAGGTTAGCTCTTATTCTCCTGGGCTTCCAGAAAGCGTGGATCAGGCCCAGTTACTCGGTCCTTGATCCCGACCTGGTGTCGCTTGGAGTCAAAAACATCATCTGCCAAATTGTCGTCACAATGCGCAATGGCAAGAGGCAATGCAATGCAGTCATAGGAGCAGACGCCCGACCAGGAGGCTGTGATCCCAACTTGCAGTAATACACATCTGCAACCCATGGCTGCCGCAACATCTGAACCTTCCCAGGCCTGGTAGAACGTCACCTCGGGCGAAGATGCAGCTTTGAGCAGGCGGCCATTCTTTGTGCGCGCGCCCCGTCATCACAAGCTCAGCCATGAGACTCGACGGGCAACAGACGCTCGCGAGGTGCTCCTGGCTTCCGACCTCGACAGGCACGGACTCGACGAGTCTCGAGCAGTATACTTAGTATGAGGCAGACATCATTACCCAAGCGCCCGGAAAGGCCACGGGGTAGCCCGTCTATCCAAGCGAGTCAGGCCCGCCCAAACCTCTAAAGCACTGCCTGGCCCAACACAAGCAGTTTTTTCCCTAGCATCCTGGTTACGGCTTGACTCGAGTTCTCGGGTGCAGTCCAGCGACCGAGAGAGGCCGAGAATGACCAGCACAGCGCTGTTTGACGATAGCGTCTGCAGGAGGAGCCTTTTTTCTTCCTTTTTTTCTTTCTTTTCTTTCTTCTTCTCCTCCCCCCCCCCCCTCTCTCTGCCCACCTCATGACGCGTTGGAACCAACGCACCATAATAGAATTTGGCCAGTCTGTGCACAATTTTTCTTTCATTTCCTTTCCCCGAGGTCGGAGCATAAGCGATGTCAGGCGACGCTCGCCTGTCGCACCTATTCAGAATACTACTAGTGCTACCAAACAATTAGCGACGATGCGAAGTTTTTAGGTTAGCGTTCAGCAACCAACCAACACAGCAGCAGCAGAGCATCTCACTAAGTTGCAGGACCTCGGAGCCTGGGCTGTTGTTTAAGCCCCGGGGCTTCGGAGATTTCGAGGATCAGTCGACCGCTAATGCGGTTCGTATGTGTCGACTGGCGAGATCCAGTGGACGAACGCCTTGAGGCATCGAGCCCGCACTCGTCGCCCTCACTCTTCAATAATACTATAAAAGACACTACTAGGTGTTGATGAGAATGGAGCCAATGCGCAGCGGCACGGCTCGCCTATCTCAAGATGGAGCAAAGCGGGCGTTGGAGTTCATGGTCCATCAAAGATCTCGCAAATCTTGGGGAAGTTTGGGGTCGTCGTCCCCCTCCAGCATCAATTTGGGGTCCAGTGAAGTGGGCTCTCCCTCCCGCCAAAAGTGGTGAGCAGCTGCTCTTGGCGGTTTGTCTCCAACGGCTCGAGAGACAAAGAGAGAGAAAGGTGGGATGGGATGGAGGGACCCCGGTGGTCCCCAGCAGGACGGCAGCACGGACGACATTGGTCTTGCGGGCCTTGGAAACAGGACCCATAGATTCATGTACATCAGCCTCATGTACAGCTGCGTCTAGAAGGTTTGCAGCCCCATCCGTTTGTTCTTTCAGGGTCGCCCACGAATCCACTCCCGCTGTACAGGTGGGGGTGATCTTTGTGCGACGCGAGACCTGCATGTCATGACGGCTACTTTTCTGACATCAGGATCCGTCGAGAGAGAGAAATAAAGAGCGAGAGAAAGACAGAGGGAGGGAGGGAGTCAGCTGCGGGATCGACAGACGTGTCAGATGACTAGGCTCATTGGGAGGCACAACAAGAGGCGCGCGCGCCCTTCCCGACATCCCAGAGATTGAACACGTCGACAGTGCCTAGGATGGCAACACTCTCTCCTCGCCTCACCTAGGAGAGGGGGGGACCTTTGGAAGTTGGCCGAAGTACCCTGAACTCGACTGACGTCTGACAGGGGGGTGTTGCACAGCAAAGCTTCAAGCGGTCCCCGGTTCGTCCACCTTGGTCCACCGACCAGGCTTCTCAATCCACTTGGAGTACACGATAGCTTGTGTGGATCAAAGTCAGAACTTAATGCTACGGAATATTCCTGCACCGCACAGAGATGAGGAGGACAGAGCAGCCAACAGTTGTAACATCAATTGTTCACATGGCATAAGCCCCCCTCTCTCCCTCTCTCTCTCTCTCTCTCTCTCTCTCTCTCTCTCTCTCTCTCTCTCTCTCTCTCTCTCTCTCTCTCTCGTCAGCGACTTCAAGAGTGTCGATCGACCTCCTATTTCCGCTCTTTCGCGCAGCGTGACAAATTGAAGGGATTCGGGTGTCACAGAGCATTCCCGAGATTAAAACCGAGGAAGAGCTGCAGCGTGCTCCGATTGTTCATGAGTTCATGGCCCCCCTGCACCGCTTCGTAGGTGGCGTCCTGGGTTGGCTAGGGAGCACATCGTGGTGGTTGCATTCTGACCTGTCTCTCACTAGCGCGACAGCGACAACGTGCCAGAGAATCTCCACCATGAAGCTCACCTTGGGGCCAAGTTCTAACCAACTCGGGGCACACCATTCGTCCCCAACCCCTCGCCTCCTCCGCTGCCCGTGCTGGCATGACCGTGTAACACCGGCACAGCCTGAAGCGATCGAGAGCCTGAAATCTGGAGAACATCTAGATCTGATAAAACCACAATACTCTTCTATACTTTTGACAGGTGGCCTTCTCCGCTCTTGGGAATCCTGAACGGATGGATCCCAACATGCCCGAAAATAGCTACCGTTTCGCCCCCAAACTTGGTTACAAACAGTACGAGTGAGGCAGGTTAGAGTGTATTATTATGCGAAAAGCGCGACATATCAAACGTCAGAT
Organism: Cryphonectria carpinicola; assembly: GCA_014849955.1. Classification (NCBI taxonomy): domain Eukaryota; kingdom Fungi; phylum Ascomycota; class Sordariomycetes; order Diaporthales; family Cryphonectriaceae; genus Cryphonectria; species Cryphonectria carpinicola. The sequence goes on along the minus strand of JACWRQ010000106.1, from coordinate 23,318 downwards.
CCCGAAGGCCCGACTCTACCACACACACACACACCCACACCCACAATGTCAACCAATGTGACATCGGCTGGGGTGGCAGATTCCCGGACTTCTTGACTCGTCTCGTTCTTCCTTCGGATATGCCCTCAATATCGCGCATTTGCCGGTTGCGATGTTGTACGACTTTTACCTCATCCGACATGAACGCTGACCGCCTTTCTCTTCGCCGACGTTTACCCGCGGCTTTTGTAATTGGCCCTGGTCAGGAGGCATATTCTACAGTAACAAACGCGCGGCCATGCATTCACCTCTCTTCCCAGGCCTCTCTACTACAGGCTTGGGGCCAATCTCCCACCGAGAACGGAGCAAGCTCTGTGTGACGCTAGGGGCGCTTCCAGACCCGAGATAACTTATCACAATATGACCGGCAACCAGCTCTCGTGTCTACTACGTAGTAGTAACGCGCCTTCAACACGTTGTGGTCCAGGCCAGCTACACTTCCCACTCGATTTCTGCCACTCAAAACAGACACATCGGACATGCGAAAAGGCTGAGATACCAGCTCGGCCAAATCTGCACAGGGAGATACGCGACAATCCTCATCTCCCAGGACATGGGCAGGGGGGAACACTCCAGGACCAACGGGCAGACTGGGCTGCCTCGGTCGCCAGACACGATGCTTATATTCTATCTGTGCTATCGTGAGCTCGGAAATGCGGAAGAAGATAACAACACAATTGCTGTATACGGAAGGCCCCCCCCCCCCCAAAAAAATAATCTTCAAGAGTTGGAAATTCCTTTGTGGACTGTCACAACGTCTTGGAACACCATACATACAGAGGTGATGTAACAATAAGTAATAGGCACATGCGACTTGAGAGGAAGATCGGCCCCTCATCATGGTTTACTTGTGTGGGAGAAGGGCTTCACAGGGGGGGGGCTATGGAGGATTTCCAAAAGAGACAGCACATTTTTCTGGCACCAGCTTGCGCCTGCGATATACCACGGTGGCTTTCCGGCCCCACAGGATCCTCCTAGAAGGGAAAACCGAGACGGGGGGGGGGAGCCTATGGCTGAACAAGTGTCATGCTTGGGCTACGAGGGATCACCTTGAATATCCTCCTAGGCATCACCGCTGCGATAGCCGTCTGTACTATGTACTCCTCAGCAAAGTACCCATACACGGCTTTTCCCGTCGACGACGATCAGGCTAGCAATGACTTTTTGCGCAGGACTGTTATGTTATCGTAACGAGTCATGGAAGTGCAAGTTGCCCCCTTTTACAATGGTTTGTTTTTCAAGTCCATACAAACACTGTGCTCTGCATTTTGTCACTGACCGCTGGTTCCCTGCTTATGAGATGGAATTGACCAACACTACGGACAGATGATGGTCGGCGGGCTCAATAATTGGGAAGTCGGAAGCGACAAGTTTCCTTGGCTCATGAGCCTTCGTGGTCGACAGCGTGGCAGCTTAAATCAGCCGCGGGATCCTTTTCCCTTCTCTCATCTCGGACGATGTCCGGGATCTGTGCGAGCCAAACCCTCTCCCCTTCCTCTCTATACTGCAGTCGCAAAAAGGCCGGGCTCTGGGACGAGAGATCATTATTATTCACCTTGGTACGAATACAGAGAGGCAGGTTCCCTTGTTGTGTTCCCGTTCTTCCGATGCTGTTCATGAGGCGATCGTCAAGGCTGCCGTTGAAATTAGGCCGAGAGGGAGAGGGATAATAAAACGGGTGACGATTTCCGAACGCCCTGCATCTCGTGACTACATAGTACTATGATACTAGTGGTATTCGTATGTCAAGGTTTGGGGCTGCGCCAACAATCCTGGTACGTATATCCGAGTGGGATTGCCGAGCCAAAATGAGCAGGCGTGTGTGTGTGTGTGTGTGTGTGTGTGTGTGTGTGTGTGTGTGTGTGTGTGAGAGAGAGTGTGTGTGTGTGTGCACGGCAATCTCGCCAGTGCTGGAAACTGGCCGAGGTGAAGTCGTCGCCTCTCCTCACGAAACACGTCTTCTTCGCACGATTGTACGGTGAGGCCGTGCCATTTCTTCCAGTCCAGCGGCAAACCTCACCTTTTTTTTCTTTACCGGGGGTCGGTGGCCCTATTTTTGAGCCCACGACATGTCGGTGAGGACTGAGAGGCGATGTTTCAGCAACTTTTGGTTTGGTGCTGGATCAGCTGTTGGCTCCAGCGCTGCCCCCCAGATCTTACATACATCTCGACTTGAGGCTCTCTTGGAGAGGCAGCAGGCCAAGGAATTTTGGAGCCCGGCAGTCGAAGAGGGGCCATCAAGCAAGATCATCGGCCGCCTCACGACACCCTCCGAGTCTCGCTCAAGAGAGGAGAGAGAGGAGGCGACAGCCAGTCCTGGTTCCGGGTACGTACAGTACCATGTTACATCTTATTCCTATGTACTTTGGTACTGCACCTTTTCAACCCCTCCCCGTCCCTCCCCTTCCCCCCCTTCTCCCTCTCCCTTAAGCATGCAGGATTCAGAAGACCCATGAGGTTAAAAACTGGTGACCCGACGAAACAATGGAGCCCAAGCTACCTTGACGTGTTAACGCCCTGGAGCTCGTTAGCCATCCATCAACATAGATCCTTACCCATGGCAGTCGAGAGTCGAATCTGTTCACCTGTACTCTTATCGGTCCAGACTCGAATTTAGGCACCCAGAAGTCCTGTCTTCTTCCTTGGTTTTGTCGAGCTGTCTGGCAACAAAGTTTCCCACTAAATCCTGGGCACTATGGCTGATTCGTGTGTTCAGGTTTTCATTGACGCGCCGCTCGCTCCCCCTGCCATAACATGACAACACCATGGGTCTACACTCTGGCGCGGGATGGGTTCCCCCCTCCCCCCCCTGCCTGCTGGTACAATGGCACCCACAGTGAGGCGCCCAAAAGATGGGCGGTGAGGCCCACACCTGGCTCGCTGGCTGCGATCCCACGGTCCCAATTCCGGTCTTGCTGGTCACGGTACCCTTCCTGGGGTCCTGGTCCTGGTCCTGGTCCTGGTTCTTATGTTGCTCCCTGCGATGCGACAATGCAGCTGTACCCTGCTGGTGGGCCTCTTGGCCAGGGAGCCACTCACCCTTCTTCACTTCTGCAAGTCCAGCACATGGGTGGACCACGATGGCCCCCTCGCAATAGCCTTGTAGTGCATTGGGAAGGGTCATCGTGAGGGCACACCAAGTACCATGTACCAGCCGTACATACATACTACGATGGGCAGGATAGAAACGTATCCGCAAAAAGGGCACGAGCTGGATGGCTAATCGCGGCACCGTAAGTATTCTTCTCTCTCCCTTTTCTCTCTCTCTCTCTTCTCTTATTGCGGCCACAGCAGAGCGAGAAGGGGTAGGCGCGGGTCAATGCTTCAGTTGCCCAAGCACGGTGACCTGGCGCCTCCCCCCCCCCCGGTTCGTGGGTGAAAGCCGAGAAGGATCAGAGCTGTCAAACCAGCTTGCAACGACGACCGGGCGTGCGGATCCGTACCCAAACACAAGCCATGCTACGCTATCGTCGTAGCGAGCGCGGAGATCACAGACGCGCAACACGTGTTGGGCCGTTTGTTGTTGTCGTTTTTTTTTGTTGCCGTCGAGGAGGACCTTTGGACCAGCCATCCTCCCTCCCCTGTTCAAGAAGACAAGGGAAAGAAAGAAAAAATAGGAGGAAAAAAGAAAACCCCATCCTTTCATCGCAGCGGCGGGCTCCTATGGTGGTACTATGTATAGTACGTACAGTACAGTGTGCCATAAGCATGTCCAAGGCTGATACAGGCTTGGACGCGTTTCAAGCAGGCCGCAGGAAAGCGAATGGACCGACCGCATTCGCCCAACAGAACGCGCATAAATCCAAAACGTCCTTCGCTCTGTCCCAAGAGGTCTTGGCAATCGAGGGCGCATCGCAAGACAGTTCCCAGACCACTCGCGCACCTCAGCAAAACCATCCGAGGATCGGCGAGAGGTTCGAGACCTTGGTTGTCGCGCTGCCCAAAAAAAAAAAAAAAAAAAAAACCCCTTGATGCCGGGCGCCCGGTATATCCTCGTTATTCCCCTCTCGTATACTACCATAGTAATCCTAGTGTGTATACTGTGCATGCTCGGCCCTGCCAATCAAAACATGAAGCTCGTTTAGCGCCGAAAAGGTGTTGTTTGTTGGTGTGCACATACGTGTCTCTCTTGTGCGCGCGCGTCTTTGTCATTGCCGACTAAGAATCTGACGATCGTCAGGAGATCTTGCTGTATTGTGATGGGGAGAGAACAAGACGGTCTGGTTCGTTGGGGAACGGGGGGGGCGACATTAGGGGGGGGCGCAGGATAAGTTCGTGACCGTCGCTTGGCAGCAAGTAGTCTTGTTTTGTTTCCATGGCGCTACATGGGCCTTTAATTCTACCTGTCATTTTCTAGGGCGTCTTCTGGTACTCTCTTTCTTTTCTTGTTTCCTGGGCGTCTCGCGGAGGCAAGGGCTTGGGGTTGTCTTGTCCTATGATGTGCTTTCCCGACAGGTTTTGTCCTGGTAGTTGCATATACGGTTGCAGTTCTAGCGGTTCTAGGTAATCATTTGAATACTACGTAGCTCCTAATCCTAACCAAAGTAGCGCAGATCATCATCCTTGGACTACCTTTCTGGGGCAGAAGAGAAAGAAGGAAGAAGAGGGGGGAGGAGGAGAAGGGTGGTTTTTGGGTATGCGTACTTGACTCAATAATGACTGTGCCACCACAAGCACATTGTAATAGAATACTACTTCGTGATTCAAGACGTACACAGTAGTAGGCATGGAGAATTATGTGTGTAACAGAACAAAAGACGCGTCTTGAAGAGCAGAAGGCAACCTACCCACATGTTCCGCAGTCCATAGTTACATTCCCATAGAAAGGCAAATGTAGAAAACTTAATTTTTGAGAGATTGCTGTGCAGAGCTGGAATCGCCCTCCAGAAAAGACACAGTCGGGGAAAACCCCTTGCTCAAAGCCGTGGGAAGGAGTTCGCGTAAAGACATGAATCAGCCCAGTGTCGTCTTCTCCTAGAATCGCTGATGGTTCCTCATAAACCCAGCTTTTGAATCGTAGCTATCTGGTGCTTCTAACACATGACCAAGGCAACTGGAAACGTGCGTAACAGGTGTTAGATGTCTGGCGTGTGCGTCTCGTGGTCAATTTGACCCAGCGCCGGTAAATCATTCAAGACAGCGAGGTACCAGTACGAGTGACAGGCCAGGAGCACGCTTATACATCATGTAGGAAAAACTGCTTTCTTGGTTTGCCTTGTAATCATAGAGAGCGCCTTTGGCAGCTTTGTTACTATCATTGTTGTTGTTATTATTCTACACACAGCCCTAGAAGCAATGCGCTATTTGCAACACGGAGGAGAACGACGACGACGACGCGGAGAGGGAACGAGGCGGTTGAAACCTACCACTTGGGATTTGCCCGAGTCGAGAAAGTGGGCTTTGGGCATGTCAGCTATGACTCTTTGCCTGCACAAAGAGAAAAAGGCCGCATGAGCTACGAGGAGACGAAACGCTCTTATGAAAATGCGAGGGGGGCTTGGGTGATGGGGAGCACCTGGGAGGAAAATGGTCGCTTTACACTGTTCAATGCGTTCTCTCTACTCCATTGACAGGTGTCCCAAAATGACACGATTTCCTTGCGGAGCAGCTTGGGTCTGTGGAATAGTAAACCTGGGACTGTCTGCCTGCCTTGGGTCGAAAACATGGTTTGCCTCGAATCTCTCAGTCTTTTCTGGGACAAATGTTTTTAGGTGAAGCTTCTTGAGTAATTTTCCCTCACGGGACCCGGCCTGACCGCTCATGTGGCTTGTCCCGGCGAGAGCGAACACTTTTGATTTATGCTACCTGTCAGTAATCCTGTTTTTCTAGCGCTTGACATAGTAATTTGACATGTCAAGCAACAACAAGAGCATCTCGATGGGATTCTCCTGCAATCTATCCCTGTCCCGCTTCTGTCCGTACCCAGGCTTCTCGCTCAGACCTCTGCACACGGTGATGAACACCTCGACCTTCTCTCTGAACGACCTGTACAGGTCCTCCATCTCCCTTGCGGGCCCCTGGGCGCCCTCCTCAGCCCGCGCCCTGGCGGCCTTGGCGAAGCGCAGGACGAGTGTGAATATGGCCTCCAGCAGCTCCAGGACGGCCCGCTGCCGCTTTCGGAGGAGTAGAGCGGTCATGATCTCGTCTAGGGTGCGCTCGTGCTGTTCGCCGAGGCGGTCTGGGCTGATTGCTGAGGCCGGCGGCTGGTGAGGAGGAGCGTCGCTGGAATTATTTTCTTGCTGGAGTCCCTTCTCAACCTTGTCGAGCCAGCGTTCGAAGCCGCGCCATGGCCTCTCGATGCCCGTGTCGAAGAAGTAGCGGGCAACGTTGGAGACGAAATGGTGCGCTTCGATGCAGAAGCGGAGGGAGGCATTGTCGGGGTCCTGCCAGCGAGAGGATTCAGACGCCACGTCGCGGAAGAGCTGGTCGACGACGAACAGCATCCTCAGCACGCGAAGAAGCGTCTTGAAGACATGGTCGTACTTGAGCAGTACACCAGGCGTCATGATGGGCAAGAGGGCCGGTGGCGGTTTGTAGGACATGCGCAGGAAGTCGAGAGCCTCGAGCGCATCGGGGTCCATGCATCTTTCCATCTCCTCCGGTGATAGGTCCCGTATAGCAAAGCTTAAGTCGCCAGGCAGTGCAGCGTGGTGTTTAGTAGTCAGAAGGCCCATGTTGCTCTTCCCATCGGCGGCACCTGGTGAGGTCTGTTGATAGCTCTCAGACAGCACGCCTGCCAGGGCCAGGCGCAGCTCAGAACTGGCCGGCGGCCAATTGTCACGACTGGCCAGACGAAGTCCCATGGCACCGCCAGACCTTGCAACACCCGCCCGTCTTTCCGTTGTGTCCATCTCTGGGCTGAAGAGGGCGTTGGATAGACGACTGGAGAACATGCCGTTCCCCAGTAGCTGGAAGGCTCTCTGCAGCCTGAGATGCTCTCGCAGGTTGTGTTCAGCGTAGAGGAGGCGTAGGCACTCACGGTTCACGAGGCGAGCCTGTGTAAAGATGACGGGGCCGAAGGACAGCAGTGGTAGTAATGACCAATGCGGAATGAACTCAGTACCGATTGCATCTGTCTCATTTCGGACGCTGAAGAGCTTCTCTCTGAGCAGCCTGGAGAGCTTGTCCCACGGCTCGACCCTTGTGACAGGATGATCCAATTGTGCAATGGAGGCAAAGACCGTCTGCTCCAGATGTGACTCGTCTTTGCCAAAGAATTGCAGAACAGGATCCTCTTCACCTATGCCATCATCATCAACGTGCACTCCATGGCGGTCGTTGTCGAACGTGAACTGCCGTTGGCGCAAGGTGTCCAGGACCGTGTGATGGAATGCCAGAGCTTTCTGCTCCACCCTTGTGATTGATCCCCAATCGTATTGCCATTCGAGACTTGGTGGCTCACCTATGGCAACGGCACGTAGGGACGACAGAGGATTCTGCGGTTGATAGGACTGCAGAAAACGAAGGTTTCGGCCGGTTTCGAAGATTGCCTGAGCAATATCGTCAGGCATAAAGTTTGGCATATGATCCATATCAAGGAAGTAGTCTGGCTCCTCCAGCTCGAAGCCTTGGTCGTCGATCCACATATGGCTATCGCACCGTACGAAGCTCTTGCCGGGGCCATTCTTGCTGATGGGCACGCCGCCCTCAGGTCTCAGGCCGATCCATTCCTCGACAAAGTCCATGAACGGCTTGGAGACCATTCGGAGGATCTCACCCATGGCGTCTCTAAGAAAAGGTTCCCCCAGCTCCGCAGACTGTGCCTCGGCGTAGATGATGGACAAGAAAGCCGAGTCGCGGTCTGCTTTCTTGACCTTCTGGACCAGCTTCTGGAAGTACGACAGGATGGCAAAGACGGGTCTGACCAGAGACTGAAGCTGGAGAATCGACCTGGCCCTCAGGCCTCGTACCCCGAGTTCGTCTTGCACGACGAGCAGCATCCTGTCAAGGGCATTGGCAAGGGCGATCCGAGACGGGGTCGCGTTGGTCGAGTACGACATTTCCACAAAAGACCGCAGGCGACGACATGCTTCGCCACATGATGTGCATAGTCGCGATATGCCGGCAAGGGAGTCGCCCGAGTAGCCAGACACCTTCGTCAACTCCAGTGCAGGCACAAATATCTTCTTCTCTTCATTCCAGGAGAACATGACGGATTCTCGGCCGAGGGACACTGCAAGAAGGCAGGCGGCCCATCCTCGGGGATCCAAAGTTTTGTAGGAGCTGTGTGATTCAAGGCCACAAGGATTGTTGTCCAGAGCCAGGAAAACATCATAGGCAGAAGCACCAGCTTCAGTGGTGAAGTTCGCCAGCTCAAGATTCGCATTGGGCAGTGCGAATCCATCCCAGGTCTTGAACTCCGGGAGTTTCGCCGCGGTCTCGTCACGGAAAAGCCACAGATCTTCTTCCACCTCAGACGCTGAGTCGGTCATAGGCACATTATCGAGGTTCCTAGGTAGCTCGACGGATGGGTGCTCGAGTGGAACGACATGCTCAAGGTCGGGTGGAGGCTTGAAATAGCCTTCATCACTCTTCGCCGGTGTGTCGCTGCTGATGCGTCCATCTACCTGCACATTAATCTTATGGTCTTAAAAAGAGTTTCCCCCATAGTGAATTCACCCACTCTTTACGACTAGTTCAAAGAAGTCTTTGGCCAGAGGCGGAGGCGAATTGAGCAGTTTGGACGATTTCCAGAAGTCTGGTCGATGAAATAGGTCCGCGACACTTTCCCCCTCGGTCGCGAACGACGCCATTTGGTGGGACAACGTGAGGCCTCAACCTCATCAGACTGGATGGGAACTTTCAGAAATAGGTTTTCATCAAGATATGATACCTAAGCCCCAGATATGAAGAACCCTCTCCGTTTACTGGCCTCTTCCTGAAGGTTGATGTTCACCTTGTCGTTGAGACGCGTCGCGTAGCCTTGCAACCCTGACCCTTATCGCCGATATTGAAGTCTTATCGCTACAACTGTACAGCAGGGATGTGAGCTTTCCTACTGCACATAGACATCATCATCGTCTCCTGCATCTTCACAACAAACGCTCCTCACAGACAGTTGAAGAAAACCCCGCAGCCTCACCTTCCTGCCACATCCTTTTGGCATTTCTCTCCACCCCGGCTGTTTTAACGTGTCGATAATTGACCTAAATTGAGATGCCTCCCAAGAAAAAGGGTCGCGCGTCGACCACTGCGACGCCGGCTAGCAACGACGATGCGATGGACGTGGACACCCCACAGGCCGCTGACACTCCAACAGCTGCACCCGCCAATTCAGCTCCTCCGGTCGACCTTGAATCTCCGTGGACGGATGACCAGGTGTCCATGCTGCTCAAGGCCGTCATACGCTGGAAGCCAGCAGGTGCGCATCCGTCTTCTTTTCTTCGACCCTGGCCATGCATCCAATTCCGTCCTCTACTAATATCTGTGGCCAGGAATGCACAAACACTTCAGAATGCTAGCAATAGCAGAGCACATGCGATCAAACGGATACGACCCGGCCGTCTACACCCACCTCCGCATACCTGGAATATGGCAGAAGCTCAACGAGTTCTTCAACATGCCCATGATAGACGATCGGGAGAACACGATGGACGTCGTCCAGGATCCCAACTACGATGATCAATTCAAGCCCTTCGACCTTCCGTGGGACGACTATGGTGACCTGATCATGCAGCGCGCCATGGCCGACGCCAACGACCCGCCCTCGTCCCCGGCCCAGCTTCACAAGTCCCCTGCCTCTGGCAAGAAGCGCAAGCGCGGTGAGCCCGCGACTGGCCACCACCCCAAGACAAGATCTAGCACAGTTGAAGACTCGGAGGCGGAGAATGATGAGTTGGCTGAGGAGCCACCCGCGAGCCCACCTCGAAAGTCTGCACGTGCACGCAGCGCTCGAAGTGCAAAACGTGCTGCGTCGAAGAAGGCAGAGGAGGAGGAGGAGGAAGAGGAGGAAGAGAATGAAGAAGACGAGGAGGCGCATGAAGAGTCGGACGAGTCGTCTTCTGAAGAGAGCGAGGAAGAAGAGGAGGAGGAGGAAGAGGAGGCGCCTGCTGTGAAAACTACCAGAGGACACGGAAGGGGCTGGAGGAGAGGTAGGGGTCGCGGGAGGGGAGGACGCAGACGTTGAGATGCATCGTCTGTCTGGCCGGCTTCTTTACTGGTCGGTCCAACATTTGGCGTCAAGAGACAAGATGGGAGACAATACAGAATCCCTGGATATACCCCTGTATTACTAGCAATTGAGGTTACGGAAACGCCAGCTTAGAAAGCTCTGCAAATGTCATGAGAGATCTCTGTACACTGAATATGCGAGATTGAAAGAGATTGGTGTATTTCGGGCGAATGAATTGCGATACAGGATTCATGCAATATTGCCATGGCACCCGCACCTACACATACGCTAAATAGAGGAAGGCCCCCCCCCCATGCTCACCCCACGCCTCTGACCCCGCAACGCGTCTCCAACTCAGAATGACAGACGCGCCTTGAATTCAATAAAAGACCTATCTATCGTCGATTGAATCTCGTCCGCACACATCAACTCTCCTCCCCCTCACGGAAAAAAACCAGAAAATGTCTCGGCCAGGCTCTTCAATGTCGAGACAGCTGACGCTCACCGAGGAGCTTGAGAGACTCGAGCAGTCCATCACCCTCACGCTGCAAGGTAAGAAGGGCCAGAACTGATGCCACTGTGTTTCAGGCTGACCGTCGGCGCAGAGATTGATTCCAACTTCAGCCGAGCACACCGCATCGTCACAACGAGCATCCTGCCGCTGGTTGAGCAATATGGAGAGCATTCAAAGGCTGTATGGGAAGCCTCCAAGGTATGCATACTCAAGACGTTCGTCTGACCCTTTTTCTGGCTCGAGGGCTGACAATGCCTCTAGTTCTGGAAGCAGTTCTTCGAGGCATCAGCGAATGTGTCACTGTCAGGATATGAGGAGCTAGCGGCGGACGGGGAGGATACAACTGCGAACGAGGAAGAAACGACCGAGCACGATGAGACCACGCAAGATTACACGCCCCATCGCGAGCGAGAAGATCACTCCATCACCGCCGACGAGACAGCCTCCTACCACGAACAGGACGAGTCCCTTTTGGACGACGGGACCGGCGATCTTGCCGGCAGCACACCGCGCGCAGCTCCATCCAAGAAGTCTCGGCCACAATTCGCCAAGTTGGGCTCGCCGTACGAGCAGCTGAAGAGGGAGCTGAAGGGCGACGGCGACCAGGCATCTGGAGGAGAAGGAGACGACTCGGACTCTGATATCGTGCCTCACCAACACACCACCCGGCTGCCAGACATGTCAATGACGCCTCGATCGTCGCTGGGCGCGGCGGACCTCACCGAGGACGACGTCTTCTCGACAGCGCGCAAGAATAAGGACCCCCTCCTCCACCGGCTCCTGGACAAGAACTACCGCATCCAGGCGACGCCGCACAAGCCGACCGGCGTTTCACCTATCAAGTGGAAGGTCACGGAGAAGCCGCAGGACAAGGACAAGCTGCCCGCCTGGCAGGAGGACTCGCCCATGTCCTCGCCCGAGATGGCGATCCCGACACTCCGCAGCGCAGCCTTCATGTCTCCTGCCAAGTTCCCTGCGGGCGGTCGGCCTGCTGGACGTGTGCCTGCTTCGAGCGGGCCGCGCACGCCTGGAGTGAGCGTGCAGACGCCTGCGACGGCGAGGAAGACCAAGGATGTATATGCGGACAAGAGCCAGGAGAAGAGGGGCAGGCAGAGGGATGAGATCTCTTGGGACAGTGATGAGGACGACGTATATGGTGGTATGAGCCCACCCAAGACAATCCAGTTCGCCCTGCCACCTTCGAAGCTTCTGCAGACTCCTGGTGAGGCCCCCCCTCCAAACCCCCACAGTCTTTTGCTCTCTTGTTGCCGATTGCGATATTGACTTTCTCACAACACAGCACGGGAGGCGAGCAAGCGAATTGTCGACGACATTCTCCTCACGGCTGGTATGGAACCGGAAGAGTCCTCCGAGTACAGTCCCACTATCGTGAAGATGAACGCCAATATCTCGGACGACACATTCTAGATGGTGTTGCGTCAGGTAGATTTGATAAAAGTGAAGTTCCCTCTGTATATTACTTGTAACAATTTCCTGTCTACTTTGGTTTCCAAGATACATTGTGATGACCTGGTCCTCTTGTGCAACATATGTACGTCCCGGGAGAAAGATGTGTCAACAAATTTTTTTGACCCGCGTATCTATCATTGTATTCTCTCACTCACACTCTCTTCATGCGCACATTGCTGAGCGCCGCCAGGTTGCATGTAGATACTTGAGGCAATCCGGCAGCTCGGAAGTACCGGGTCAACTGCTGGCGGCTAAGTACTTGATTGATCAAGGGCGGCCGCTGCGAGCGCAACATGCATTCTGGGCAGCCTTGGGTGCCTGCTTCCCCCCCCCCCCGGCGGCTGCCCCGCCCCCCAAAAACCCCTCTCAAAGGAGTTCGGGGATCAGAACCCTCTAGAGAAGGTGAGACACACGGTGCATATCAAGCGATCCTTGAAGGAGGAGAAGGAGGAGGGGGCAGAGCTTTTTCACCGGGGAATAATGCGACGAGGATGTGATTGAGGTCGTCTGAACATTATCACGCGTTCCTTTGTGAGGTATTCTCAAGAAACATCCGCGAGGGTATCCCTCACGTCTTCAACAACATTTTCTGTGACCATCATTCCGAGCCCATCATGGCCCTATTGCTTCTGTCACCCTCGCGAAGATTGATACAATGATGTCATTGAGATGTGCCTTACATAAGCTCTTATTCGTATTCGTGTACGGGATGTCAACATAGCCAGTGTGCGTTGTGGTATGTGGGTTTCCCAGATCCTCGGGCCGTTCATCAAAGATTCAATAACAGGTACCAACTACTACTGCATGTATTATGTGACAAGTGTGGGAAGCAAGTCCACACGTCAGACCAGCATCGAGCCATCGAGGGTCCCATTCCATTGTTTGAAGATGACGAAGACGTAGAGGAAGCGTATTGTGTACCAGCTAATTGACTTTGTCGACGATCTTTTTTTTTTTTTTTTTTTTGACAAATCAGGTTCGACTGAACACATCCAAGACCGACCGGGCCCCTTTCAAGAATGGTGTGCGATTCAGGGGAAATAGCCAATGGACAGCGCGCATTTTTAAGGAAGGGCGGCGGTATTTGCATCCCGCGATCTTGGCAAGCACAATACCCCTTCTCCCTCTAGGTATATTCATTCGTGTTCAAGAGGCGCAGCGGATGGTGGCACTCTTTGGAAGGCGAGGCGACTCGTGTGCCATGGTCTGATTCGGATGCTGGAACATCCGTCCCTGCCTCGCATATCAATTGTGCAGTCTTATGGCGATTATCTCCTCGTCATTGGTCAATTGGCCATAGCTCCTTGCTTGCTCTGCAGCAAGCGTCCATGTGTTATGGATGAGGGTGTGTCTCAAGGGCGCCATGGATCATTGGTAAATCTGCAATTGGAGTATCGATATCAATACACTTGTTTGTACTACATGCAAATCCAGGCGCCCCCTCCAGTGAGAGAGATAAATATGTTTTAGCACTGATAGATGGGAGAAGAAGAAGAAAAAAAGAAAGGAAAAAAAAAAGTCACCGACTCAGGGCTCTCCTCTCTCTCCTGGGCCGTCCCTGCTCCACTCAAGAAAACAGCCTGCACGCACCACAGCCAACCTGCACCTAGGCCTGGCGTGTCTCCCCCCCCCGCCTCCCCTGTGCGTTCCTGCTATGCTAATTGGCAATCTCCATCAGACCCTGCATCCGCACTTCCCAGAAGCAGCTTAAAGCTCAAGCAAGCCGCTTGTCACTATTGACCTTTTTTCCCACCCCTCCACTCCCTCCGAGACTTCACCTTCCCCCCCCCCCCTCTCTCTCTCTCTCTCTTCCTTCCCCCAAGCGAATCCACCTCGTCTCGCATCTTCGCGATTCGCTCCCGCCCGTCCCACCGATATCTTTCAGGACAGACACGGCGGTTTGTCCATTTACCAAAGTCAATTGCGAATGTGAGTCTGATTTTCTCTCCTCGCCAGACTGACCCTTCGCGGCCTGTTTATCAAGAGGCCGTTGGCCATCATTTCGAAGAAGAGAAAAATTTCAAAAGAAAAAAAAAGGAATTACGCGACTCTGAATCTAACTGTCGGTCTCAGAACAGAAGAAATCTCCTATCGCAATCGCACGACCATTGGCACACCCTGCAATGGACAATACCACCATCTTCACTTCGCCATTGGCGAATGTGAACTATGGCCCCATCAATATACCTCCTCAGGTCGAGCTCGTTGTTGATGCCCTCTCACGCGTCACATTCTGGGGCGCCTTCTGGACCGTCCTGGCGCTTGCCGTGGCCTACGACCAGCGTATGTCCACAGCTGTAACCCCCCGTGACCACGAGAGGGCCGCGTTGCTGACCAGAGATTCACCACCCACAAAGTGAGCTATATCAGGAACAAGGGCACAATCGTCGGGCCTGCGATGAAGATACCGTTTATGGGACCTTTCCTTGAATCTGTGAACCCCAAGTTCGAAGAATACCAGGCAAAATGGGCCAGTGGAGAGCTCAGCTGTGTCTCCGTCTTTCACAAGTAGGTGAACCCTCCAGACGAGAAAGGGGGAAAAGGGAAAAAGGGAAAAAAGAAAGAAGAAAAAAATATATCATCCCCCCCCTTTTTCCTTTTTCCTTCTTCTTATCCTCGCCAGCATAGCAGATGCTGATGCCTGGTTGCTTTATCAGGTTTGTGGTCATCGCCTCGACCCGCGACATGGCGCGCAAGGTCCTCAACTCGCCGGCGTTCGTCAAGCCCTGTGTCGTCGATGTCGCTTCCAAGCTCCTGGGTGAGGACAACTGGGTGTTCCTGGACGGCAAGGCTCACGTCGATTTCCGCAAGGGTCTGAACGGTCTCTTCGCGCGCTCGATCCTGGACAACTACCTGCCCGGCCAGGAGGAAGTATACAACCGATACTTCAAGAGGTGGCTCCAGATGACCAAGGAGGCCGAGGGCAAGCCCTTGCCGTTCATGCACCAGTTCCGTGAGATTGTGACCGCTGTGTCTCTGCGGACGTTCTGTGGATACTACATCTCGGACGAGGCCGTCAAGAAGATCGCCGACGACTACTACATGATCACGGAGGCTCTGGAGCTGGTCAACTTCCCCATCATCCTCCCGTACACCAAGACCTGGTACGGCAAGAAGGCTGCGGATATGGTCCTGGCCGAGTTTGCCAAGGCCGCCGCCAAGAGCAAGGTCCGCATGGCTGCCGGAGGCGAAGTCCTGTGTATCATGGATGGTTGGACCAAGGTCATGCTCGACTCGGAACGATGGCGAGAGGCCGAGGCCAAGGGCGAGAGCATGGAGGGCAAGACGAAGCCAACCCCTCTGATCCGCATGTTCAACGACTACGAAATCGCGCAGACCATCTTCACCTTCCTGTTCGCTTCTCAGGATGCCACCAGCAGCGCCGCCACCTGGCTGTTCCAGATCATGGCTCAGCGGCCCGAGATTCTCGACCGGATCAGGGAGGAGAACTACAAGGTTCGCAACGGTGACATCTGGGCGCCGGTCAACATGGATCAGCTCGAGTCGCTCAAGTACACACGTGCGGTCGTCAAGGAGCTCCTCAGATATCGCCCCCCTGTCATCATGATCCCGTACGAGGCCAAGAGGGATTTCCCCGTCTCAGACACTTATACCGTTCGCAAGGGTGAGTTATTTTTTCTTCTTCTCTTCCGAGGAGGTGCCCGCCGCGTTGCTTCCACATAAATACTGACAGTCAGCTGTGCAGGCTCTATGATCATCCCCTCCGTTTACCCGTCGCTCAGAGATCCCGAAATCTACGAGAACCCAGACGAGTTCAACCCTGAGCGGTACTACACCGGTGATGCTGAGGAGAAGGGCGCAAAGAACTGGCTGGTCTTCGGTACAGGCCCTCACTACTGCATTGGGCAGCACTACGCTATGCTCAACCTCGCCCTGATGGTCGGTAAGGGCTCGCTGCTGCTGGACTGGAAGCACCATGCCACACCCCTCTCCGAGGAGATCAAGGTGTTTGC
This sequence comes from Cryphonectria carpinicola, assembly GCA_014849955.1. Lineage (NCBI taxonomy): Eukaryota > Fungi > Ascomycota > Sordariomycetes > Diaporthales > Cryphonectriaceae > Cryphonectria > Cryphonectria carpinicola. The sequence goes on along the minus strand of JACWRQ010000106.1, from coordinate 7,210 downwards.
TACTATCTTCCCCAAGGTATGACATACATCACCTGGAATATCGAAGTAAACTGGAGTGTTAGAAAACTGACCCTTTTGAAACAGGATGACTGCCCGTTGACCTTTGAGAAGAGAAAGTGGTGAAAGGACTCGGCCGATGAGCGTCGCCAGGAGGTGCACACCAGAGTCTGGCGCATTGCCAAGTTTGTTGGGCGTGGACTGGCTAGATAGACAAATCTGAAGCAGCAAAAGCAACATCAGCATAGCAGAGGTGCTAAGCACCTTTTTTTTTTTTTTAATACCTAATCTGTATATAGTTCTGCTATTGAACTGGACCAATTGAGAAGCAGGCATGAGAGATGCCGAGGGAGTGATTCCAGAAGATAGCCTCACGCCAGTTTTAAGAGGGATGCGCGATGTGATAGACTCCAAGGGGGGAAATGGAAGACCATGAAAAAGTGCAGGCCTGGCTTATACATGTACATATTTTCCCCGTATGAAGCTGGATACTGTCAGTACGTCGTCAGGAAGTTCACTATCTGAACCTCTCTGGTTAAATCTTTTGGCTAGGCTGTGTCAGGGGGATGCGCGACTGTGACATCAGCGGGCCGAGCGGCTTGAGCCCTTCCTCCCCCCAAACTTTGTCCCTCCCAGGGTCCCGCCGAACTTTTTATCATACACCTCACTCCGCAGACCGGCATTGCACCTTTTATAACCCCCCTTCCCCCTTTCTTTCTTTCTTTTTCCTTTTTGACTCCTTGTTCGTCACGTAAAGTCACCTCACAGCCCATTCGACAATGTCTCCCAGGCAAGCATTACGGCCAGCTCTCAACGAGCTGCGACAGGTTGCCTGCGCGACAAGCTTGGCGAGACCATACAGTGTCGCTGCTGCTGCTGCTGCTGCTGCTGCTGCTGCTGCTGCTGCGGCAGCCCGGCCTCTCAGACAGACGTCGCCGGCATTGCGACTAGGGGCGGCGAGGGCGGCGAGAGCAACAATAGAAGGAGGAGGACCAGCTAGCAGCGCGAGGAGGTACTATTCGCAGCAGGCGGATAGCAAGATATGGAACTTTGAAGACGTGGGTTTCCTTACTTGTCAGACCGAGAGAGCTCCTCGAGGGGGCCACCTACCACCCCTTTACAAAGATGAAAGAAGAAAAAGAAAAAGAAAAGCCGCGATGGTCTTGTCGCGGTGGTAGGAGAGACAAAAAAAAAAAGAGGGGGGGGGGGCAAACGGAGAGATACGGGGGAGAGCCTCAGTTGCCGGCGGGCTGTTTTTTTCTACAGACTTTCCGCCCCCCGAGCTTATACAGGATACCCAGAGGAACATCGTGATAGTCGGTACGTGTACTTGAGTACAACATCTGCACCCGAAAAGAAAAGAAAAGAGAGGAGATAGATTAGCTAACATCCCTTTTCTCCTTCTCTTTTCCCTTCCCTTTCGCACAGATGTCCGCGAGCCCGGCGAACTCAAATCCACCGGCCACATCCCCCACGCCATCAACATCCCCGTGACTTCGGCCCCCGACAGCTTCCACATCACAGACGAGGAGTTCGAGGACCGATTCGGGTACCCGCGTCCCGCCAAGGGCGACGAGGTCGTGTTCTACTGCAAGGCCGGCGTGCGGAGCCGGGCCGCCGCGGGGCTGGCGAGGGAGGCTGGGTGGACCAAGGTTGGGGAGTATCCGGGGAGCTGGGTCGACTGGGCTGGGAAGGGCGGGGAGGTGGAGAGGTGATGGGTTAAGAAAAGGGGGACCCGTGGGAATAAGAGAGAGTCAATACGACAGTCACTGTTTAGGGGAGAGAGGAGAGAGAGAGAGAGAGAAAAGGCGCTTTACGGGCCACAGGAGAAGTCAAGACAAGAAGGGGGCAGTGACGAGGCGTTCACGGCACTGTCGTTCTGTGGATGGCTAGTCTGCCCTGTGGATGTTGCAAAGGACTAACAGATGTTCCAATTGAAAGAAAAACATGTTCCCTTTGTGGCCCAAAAAAATAAACAAGGACAACCCATCTGGAGACTGTCCACTTAGTATACATGCGCGTATTGGCACCATGACGCCCCAGAACCTTGGGCTGACCAACGAGTTCTCCTCGCCCTCCGGCCCCTTAGCATTCGCGAAAAATATAAAGCATTCTAGAACAGCTGCGGTGCATCCTGAGCCGGAGGTGTGTCACTACCTCCTCCAGCCCCCGGCCCACTGTCTGGCTGGTCGTCCTTGATCAGGCTCCCATGCGCAAAGAACAGCATCTTGATAGCGATGGACAGGGCGAGGTGCAGCACGAGCACCAGGATCAGCAGCACCTTGCTCGTCTGCTTGTCGGTGGCGCTTAGCACGGGGTACAGGTTGCGGAGCAGCATGGCCACGGACATGCCGAAGCCGACGCCCACGAACACCCAGTTGAGGATGCTGATCTGGCTCCAGCTGATGAGGGCGACGGGGACCCAGATCAGGTTCGAGTAGCCGTACAGGGCCCAGCACTCGAGGAGGTTGGCCGACTCGGAGCCGAAGTAGCGAAGGGCGACGTAGAGTGCCATGGGCACGAAGAGGGTGTAGCCGTAGATGAGACCTCCCGCGCCTATATCGAGGATGGGGGGGTTGTTGTTGTTGTTGTTGTTGTCAGCTTCATGATTCTACATATAGTACTAATACTACTCCTACTACTGCTGCTGCTACCTGAGACAGTTCTTTGGGCCGGGGAGGGAGAAAAGCTCATACCGGTCAGGAGTTTGAAATCATAGACGAATGGCTCCTGTCCTGTCGTCGAGAGGTACTTGCTTATGGTACCACCGAGGAACAGGATGAAGACCACCGTCGTGGCGATCCAGAACGGCCCGTACAGGTCCGGGTTGCCCTCGAGCACGTCGAGGAAGTTGGCCCTGGGGAACAGCGCGGCCCAGCAGCGCTGCAGCACGGCAGATGTGTCCACGTCGAAGAACTGCGCGTAGAAGCTCATGGACCAGAGGAAGCGCTTCCCTCCCGACGAGGCGGTCGCTGGCAGTGGGAGTCCTGCGGACCCGGGGGCTTTACGGTTCGACGGCGTGCTCTCGTTGAAGTTGGACTGGTGGAATTCGAGGTCGTCTTGGAGGTCGGTGTGGCCGAGGTCGCCCTGTTCCCAGGTTCTTGTCAGCGAACAGACAGTTCGTGGGGGGCCGGGGGGTTTTTTTTTGGGGGGGGGGGGGTAAGGGAGTGGTTGCCATACCTCGTCATCCACGTCTACGACCGCATCGTAGCCCGCTCCTGACATCTTGCGCGAGGCTGCGGTGTCGAAGCAACTCTGGGGATATGGATGGGGGAGTTACTTGAAATCAAAGCACACCAGACTTTGCGACTCTGAGTTCAGGAGTAGAGCCCGCGGCGAGAAGTTGTTGGAAGCGCTGTGTAGGGAGAAGAACTGAGGAGAGGTTGTGCAGCTCCCTTGTAAGCTTGTGCTACGGGTACAGTACATCGGTGTCGACAGCTTGCAGTTGAACATTGATTGACTTGCAGGGGTCTGCGCAATTGGCCCGCAGGGTACGTATCGTCACACCCTGGTTCATCTGGCCTACAGTAGAGTAAGCTCATGAATACATACAGCAACAGTCAGGGGAAAAAAGAGACCAAAAATAAAATTAACAGCCAGATTTCGAGCATAGTAATTCCCCCCCCCCCCCAAAAAAAAACCCCCAAAGAAAGCTGTCGAGGCATTATATAGCATTCCGAACTTGTTTCTCCAAGCGTCACTTCCCTTAGAAACGCAGTAAGGCTCCGTGCTGCTCTTGTGCGCGCACCAACCATCTAAACTGGCGCTGGACCAGCTCTACACCAAGCACACATCAGGTCCCAAGTCTGGGGTCGAGAGTATCCAGCCTAGAGTAGAAGGCATCTGGATACAGTTATATCATCTTACGCTCCCTGGGGACTGGGCAGATACCTACACCAGTCAGCAAATTTCTCACAGCCTGTACGAAGCGCTGTCCTAGACATCTGTCGATCTGATTCACACCATGACAGGAACTATTGGATGTCGAAGCAACGATAGGGTTTATTCATCAAGTTGGTTTCTAGTAGGCTCCAAAGTCCTCCCTGGAGTTTGGTCGACCCATACTACATCAACAATTCTCAGTTGGGACAATGAGAGGAATCGTGGCAAAAATGGATTCTCTTCGTTGGGCTCGATTCACTGGCAACTAGGTAGTCTTGAGCATCTGAGCTGATCCCATTTGCTGCTGTCCATAAATCCCCATGTTCCTTGATACTCCCATCGTAAAACCACCAGACCAGAACGCCGAGAAGCGAGTCGTTTACTACAAGACGATGTTAGCTGTGTCCATGACGAGATAACCGGAGGAAAACAACGCACTTTGAGCTTCTTCTTGGGGCGCAGCTGGTTGGTGTGGCCGCACTTGCGCTTGCGGCAGTTGGTGGCACGGGGTGGGAGGCGGGCCTGGATCTGTTAATCAGCTTTTGTGCTCCTTTGCGTCGAGGTCACAAGCTCTAGTATGTAATTGACGTACGTAGCACTTGCGGCAGATCATCTTCTCGCAGTTGTACTTGGAAGCGAGGGCCTTCAGGGAGGGCTCAATCAGACCACCGCGGAGACGGAGGACCAGGTGGAGGGTGGACTCCTGTAGCGAGTTGTCAGCCGGCTTAGTCCATCAAAGATTTCGCCCATTTTTTTCTTCTGGTGCCCTTTGGAATCGTCTTTCCATGCATTCAATCCTCCTCTTGACCCAGTATTTCGGGTTCACATCATGTCCACTACTGACCTTCTGGATGTTGTAGTCGGAAAGAGTGCGGCCATCCTCAAGCTGCTTGCCGGCGAAGATCAATCGCTGCTGGTCAGGGGGAATGCCCTCCTTGTCCTGGATCTTGGCCTTAACGTTGTCGATGGTGTCGGAAGACTCCACCTCAAGGGTGATAGTCTTGCCCGTCAGGGTCTTCACGAAGCTGTTTGGGCGTCACGTCAGTACGAGCACGGCGAGGTCGAGAAGGTCGAGAAGGTCGGTGGTCGGGGGGGTCGGGTTGGAGGGCTTACATCTGCACTGGAGAGGAGAGTTATTGTCAGTATTCCATCTGGAAAGCATGAGGGAAACAGATTGTAGACAGCGGCTGATGACTTACTCTTGACTGCTTCACTTCGTAAGTGGTTTGACGTTGGGTGTGGGTGAGGTAGAGAGGGTTTGGCGGGCGATCGCGGCAAAAGATTGATTTGGAGGCGGGCTGCAGGGTGGAGCCCCTGGCTCTGTAATTTTTCTGGTGGGGTCACGTGAGGTCCTCTGTGGCAACCATCAGCTGCAGCGCCGCTGACCTTGGGAAATTTTGAGAGTTAATTACCAGCAACAACAAAGTATTGAGATAATCCCCGTGAAAAGAGAAACGGTTTTCATGATCGTATGAGCATCGATATCATATTTGATCCTCTCAATCAATTTCTCTGTCACTGCTGCTCGTTCGTTGTTGACTCCCGACGTTGGCTGGCGCCTTTATGGAGAATGAATCCGGGCACTAACAACACGCCTGCTTCTTGTGATATGACACGCGGGGGATTTGGTTACGCTGGGCTGTCCTGCTCAGACTGATCACCCTCGGATATTCCCTTGGCTGCCTTTTCTTCACGTACGCACCACCGGCCCACCGACCGTTCCAGGGTGTAGACTGCCTTGACAAGCCTTACCAATGACAGCCCAGACAGTTCTGCCGCCTTGCCGTAGAATGCCCTCGCTGTCTCGGGTAAACCGTCTACGGAACGATACACTGCATGATCGTCACCGGCTCTCAACCGCCATCCGCCCGCGGCGGGTGCTACTGATCTGATGTAGCTCTGTGCCGTCTTCAGCCTCTCATCAATCTCATCCTCTGTCAGGGTATTTCTCGAGACCTGTCTGCGCCTTTGCGAGAGTGGGAATAACTCTCTCAGCTCCTGTGTTTCTGTGCCATGCTTGATCTGCGTTTCCTCGTACCAGTCGAGGTAGTCGTCGATCTTCTTGTCGCTCATACTCCACACGTCCTCGGGCTGTAGTTTGTTGATGTCCCGTCTCTCCAGGCCCTCGGCCTCGCTGTGTCGCATGAGCTCGCGCCACCTGTCCCAGTCCATCTGTAAGGATGACGGGTCACGGTAGCTGAGTGGTGGCCTCTCTACGCCGTCGAAGGGGTAGATGAGCTTGGTCGAGAAGACGATACTGGCTATGAGCAGGACATCCGGATGGTCCAGCAGTCTGAAACGTTTCTTCTTCATGTTGAAGGTGAAATCGAGGCCCAAAAGCCTGATCATCGCCCGCACGTGGACATAGATCTCCGCTACACGCTCTTGTCAGCTGAAGTCCCGATACCCAAGCACCAGGGACATGCGCCCGACCTACCCGGCAGTGCGAGCTCTCTCAGGTAGTGAAAGAGCAACAAGGGCGTATTCAGCACCGGGAATACCATGTCGTAGTTCAAATGATACTCCAGTATCAGCTCCAACACCGCCTGATGGAGCTCCCCTCCCTGGAAAGACGTGTGCTTCACCATCAAGGCTCGATGGTACGACCCAGGGAGCCGGTCCGTCATCTCCTTGGGCAGAGCATCAAAAGCCCCCAGGAAGGGCAACTGATCATTCCTCGCCCACCCATAAATCTGCCCCACCCTCACAGGCAGACTAAGGGACAGGCACCCAAGGTAACACAGGGCAAGACAGTGGAATAGCCCCGGCATGTTCCAGTCCTGGCCCGGCTCACTCGTCCAGCTCCTGGCCCGGCTCGCCGTCGTCCTTGTCGAGGCTGTGCTCGCATCGCTCTCGCTTTCCGCCTGGGAGGAGAAGAACTCGCCGTCCGTGCCCGAATCCATCTCCGTGTCGGTCTCCTCAGCCGCGGCGGCCCTCTTCAGCCCGGCAAAGCTCCTGATCCGCAGATCCCACAGGTCGCGCACCACCGTCTCCAGCTCAGCAGGGAGCCTGCGCTCGTGCACCAGCCACCAGACCTGGCGGCGCAGGACGAGCTGCAGACACTCTAGGTAGAGCTCGCGGGCCTCGTTGCCAGCAAGGTGACGCGTTGCCTTCTCCTTCACCTCGCGTTCTTTGCGGCTTATGCGGCCTGTCTGACCAAAGTTGTCCTCCTCGTCGATGTCCACCTCTACGAATCCCTAGAGTCGAGGATCAGACCATGACAAAAACAAAAAAAAAAGGGGGGGGGGGCAGACGAAAAAAAGAAGAAGAAAGAAAGAAAAAAAGGGAGGGGATAAGAGAAGATGGAAAGGGGTGGGGGGGATGAGGAGGG